>VUQG01000288.1:26146-48677 GCA_015106755.1 Etia nguti
TGTCACATTTTTTCCCTCCTGTCTTTTTTCAGCACACAGCCCTGCCTGTGTGAATGTTTCTGCACGTTATTCATGATGTTTGTTGTTCACTTCTCGGCAGGCATCCCAGATGGCATCTCTAAAAGTCTTGATTGATGCTCAGTGTCTCTTAATTAAAAAGTTGCTTTCGTTAACAACGATGACAGTGACAGTGCAGGGATGCACACACATGTACGCACACACACAGACGTGCACAGTGTGGCGTGAAGGCAGCCACAGGGGGAGGGGCTAAAAAAGCAAAAAATGGCACCATCGACAGGGGGAGATCAGCATTTCCACTGAGGACAAAATTAAAAGACAAGTTGTGTTTGTGCGTTCGCCTCGTCTGCATGCTAAGTGGGAAACAAAGCCAAGGGCGTGAAGGAGCCCGCCAGAACGGACGCTTCTTTTTCTCCATTTATCATAAAATAAAATAAAAACATTTGTAGAGGGGTTTTGAAGTAGCTGTTTTTTTCTGTTCCACCCTCTAGACAGCTGCTTTGATATCAATCATGATGCCGTGCTCTGCAGTGTTTTTAGCCTAATTAGCAGCTCAGCCCTGAGATGTGCAACAGTGGAGCAGCAGGGCTGCTGAAGACTTGTACTTGCATCTTATAGTCATGCTTTGCTCAGAGTTCACAGCAGTGAGTCCTTGGCTGAGATGGTGTTAACTTTTGCGAGGAAGGATAGATACTGGAGGAGTAGGTCTGCTGTGAGACTGGCAGTCTTGACCATCTACACTGACACTTCACACATCCAGAATGAGGGCAAAAGAGAAAGGCATGGGAAATATTCAAATCAAGGGCTAATTAACCGAGAATTTCCATAATTTAAATTCTAGTCTTTTACCCAAGTCTTGAAGTTCAGCTCATTGCTTCAGGATACATGCCTGTTGATATGCTGGTTTTCAGGGAGATCAAACAAGGCTATTTAAATGCTGGCCAGGAGCCAGTTTCTGCGACTACTGTTGTAAAACTGCCCGGCTGCCAGTCACACACACTGTTACATTTTCAGTAAGTTTTTGTTTACATTGCTCTTCTTATAGAATAATAGTAGTAATGGGAAATAATATATTTTAATCATAACCAAAGCTGTGTTCTGCTCAGTATTCTGACCGTTGTCTGATTTTTTTGTTTGGAAGAGGCTCCTTTAATGAGGTTCAAAACAAAAGGCTTTATAGAGAACAAAGGGCATAATTACAGATCAAATCAACAGATGAAATCACAAAGCACAAACACTGTTTCTAGAGAGAGAGTATGCTTCCTTATGATTTTTTTTGTTTTACTTCTGATGGCCTCAGGCTATAAAACATTACCAACATGGTACCTTTCCAAGCAATGATATCTTGGTGGAATTGAAAATGATTTCTCACATTTTGGGAGCACCGATGACACACTCGTCCTTGTATCTCCTTAGGAAATGTGAGAATCTTGTTTTCCTCAGATTTGCCATTCTTGCCTACACTATGTTGCTTCAAGTTAAAGTAGTATTATTTCAGTCCAAATCACACATTTGTCTGACTTAACCGTGTTCCCTACACTTCAACCCCACAGACCATAGAGTTTGACGAGGGTGCCGGTGCCGTTCTGAGAATCCAGCCTCTCCGAGCGCCACGTGACGAGAACGTCTACGAATGCGTGGCTGAGAACAGCGAAGGCGAGATCGTCACCAGCGCCAAGCTGTCCATCATCCGAGGTAAATCTGGAATTATGTAACAGTGTGCAGAGGCGTAACTACAAAATAAATCATTAACACGGACGTCCATAAGCTCAAAAGGTGACATCTTGCCCTGCAGTTACCAGTGTTGAGGGTTAACTCGTGAAGTCTGTTTGGAACCTCTGTAGATAGTGCTCTACTCTTTTTAGTTTATTTTGTATTATTTATTTGTTTACTTTTTGGGGGTAAAAAAAAATGTCTTCAGCTGTAGATGCTTTGATTCGTTTGCTGCGTAAAATGGTTTTCCTGAAGTGATGGTTAAAGAATGTGTGGTAAAGCCACACCTAACAAGTTATGCATTTTATTGATTTGTTGCTAAAGGTTGCTACTTTAGTTTCAGTAAAGATATTACACCATTTGTTTAACAGCGATTTATAGGTGATGAATGATGGTATCATAGGCAGTCAAGCACATGTGGTCGCATGTTTACACCTTCTTCTCTGTCACTCTACCTGTCTCTGTTTGCCTCGCATTCATAGACACACGCACGGAGTCTTTTTCCTCCTCTGTTCACTCCTACTGCTATCTGCCATGTTTCCAGGCCTGGATGAAGCTGAGCAATTGCTGGCCGGCAGTGCACAAGCTAGGCCTCCTTGGCTGTCACATCCACATGCAGTGGGGGTATTTTAGAGGCCTGGCCCAGAATTTTGAGTCAGTTATTGCTAGAAACAACCCCAGAAGCAGATGACTGGGTGCTATTGGGTGGGAGTCTCCTAGGTATAGAGCTGCAAATGTCCATTTGATTTAAAAAAGTTACTTTTTCAAGAAGTGATTAATAATTTAAGTGATTATGCAAGCAGAAATGCCAGCATTTTCCACGTTGGGTTTCCGAATTGGGTAGTTTGCTCATTACAGAATTAAATATGTTTGGGTTGCAATTTGCTTTTGAACTCAACAAAAGCAAAATGCAACCCTCTGGTAAGTCTTAAAACCAGAACATGTTGCAGTTTGCAGAAACATGAAACATGATGTCATTCATTGCAACGGTTCCTCTTCTCTTAGCTTAGGAATTGTCTTTGTTCCTCATTAAAAATTTGAAAGACGAGGATTTTGTGTGGCTGTCTAATTACGTTTGAAGCCCTGAACTTATGTTTAAAGGGCTTAATATCCTGCCATTTTAATTCTTAGTTTAATACATTATTAATTATTTTAAGGCAAATTAACTGTGCTGAAGCACAGGGCTTGCAAAGTGTTAGGCACACATACAGATTTAAAACAAGAAATTGAAAAAATAGGAACAAGCACACCAGATTTTGAACTACAAGTCCTGGCATGTGCATATGAATGTGTGTACTTGTGTGTGTTGTGGCTGTGTGAAAGAGCACAGAGCAAACCCAGGGCAGTCCACAGGAGCAGAAGGAAAATGAAAAGTTATTGGAATCAGCTCAACGAGGCTTCCTCTTGAGCCCAGAGGAAGACAGCAGCTCTCCTGCCCAGGCAAGACCCAGCACTTAAGGAGGGATGAGAATGTGATGATGGGAGTGAATGTGCAAGATAAGTGTCAGAGGAGCAGAGCAGTGCAATCTCTTTGTTTTCCATCTGTAATGAGTTCTGGGGGACCCTGCATTCATCTATCAAGGGTTGAGAAGGGAAAAAGGAAAGACAAATTAGGAAACTGAAATATATATGATTTTAGGATATTATAATTTTATTCAGGTGTAAAGTTAAGTGAAAACAAAGAGATGGAGAAAAAAACAAGGGTGAATGAAAGCAAAGGTATGAAGGTAGAGGTAGAAGGGGAGAAAAACCAGAGGAAAAAATGACGGGGGTGAAAAATGGAGAAAAGTTGGCCAAAGATGAAGGGAGAAAACAGGAGGTGTTGTGGGCAACTGGCAATACAGAACAGGTGAGGAGGACAATAGCCCAACACTGGTTCTTGGCACTGGGGCAAAGGATTATGGGATATGGCACAAGGCACAAGGGACACATTCGCAGTAAACATAGGGATGTGGTCTGGGATCTAGGGAGATTGAAAATGGGTCGCCGTGATGGGTGACTTGGCTAGAAAAAGCCATAGTGCACATTTGTGAGACTGCACAGCTGCATGCACAGAAGCATCCACATACCCACATTTGAATAAATTTACATGTCTCACGCATAAATGTAATGCGCGCACACACACACACACACACTCACATATATATATGCAGAGGGCAAGAAATATTCTCTCACAGTAAAACCATATAGTTTATTTGGACAGTATGCACTGTAACTGATAAGCACACAGACCAAAAGACTGCAGTATAGCTTTCTCTGCCATACTGAAAACTCATCTGCCATGAGAGCACGTGGGATTCGCTCAGAGTTTGAAATGAAATTAGCAACAGCACAGTGTCCACCAAACTCACAATTCAATGCTTGTTGGATATGGGACCAGCTAAATAGCTGCAGCTGACCACACCCTGTGCTTACAGTTCATTCATCTACCGTCCTATCTGCACACGCAGGAATTCGCGATACAGCGTTTCTCTTTTTTACCTAGCCTTAATCCATGTCTTTTTTGCACCGTACCGTGACAATGACAGTACCCTACGATCTCATCTGTCGTCTCCACTGTTTGTGTGTGCATGTGTTTATTGGTGGCAATGGCAGGTTGTGTTTTGCATTGACTGTGACACCTCCTTGGCTGCTACTGCAGTAGCTGAATACCTAAGATCAGGGCCATCTGGCTCTAGTAAGACTTGCTTACAGTCCTCTGGGAGTCCTTGGTGAGGGACCGCTGTATGAAGCAAACTCTTGAGACGTGACACAAGTTGCAGCTTGCTGTGGGCTTTTTGTCATGTTTTACTTTCTCTCCCCAGATTTTAAGATTTGTCTTTTTTGTGTGTGGGCACGGAGGGGTGGGGGGAAGGCAACGTTGCCACTGGGATACTGTCAGCTCATGCTGCCGTGAGGAGATCATGAGGAGTTATTCCTCTTTGTGTGCTCGTCTTTTTATCTCTCTCTGCAGTCTTTTGCCCTGTGATTACTGCTGCAAATGAAGTCTCCCATGAGGCAACCCAAGCAGCGAAAACTGTGATTGATGAAATTGGGTCTGATATTCAATTTTTTTTAATGTTAGAAAAAAAATGAAAAATATGTGTCTGTCTTTGAGTTTGAAGTACCCTCAAACAGATGAGAAAAAGGCATAACTGCTGAGCGCTTTTAATAAGTGAGCACCAAAACCTTACCTTAACACACACACACACACACTTGCTGCAACACACCAGAACTGACCTGGACCTTTATTTGCTGCTTTTTTCACTTTTCATCAGTCACATTCACAGCCTTATTGTCTTTTCCCACTCTCAAACAGCTGGAGCCAATCAGACTTATCTGTCTCTGTCATGACTCTTTTTACTGTCTCCCAGACCTTTCCCATTACCTTGCTTTGCCAAGTTGCCTGATTTCCGTCCAAATTCCAGATTTCATTAATATATATATTGAGAAGACGTTTGTGTGTGTGTGTGTGTGTGGGGGGTTACCATTAGTTTCACCTTTCTCACTTCACCAGCCTAACTTTCCCCGCCTACATTCTCTAGTTTTGGAATGCTTTGGTTTGGTTTTTTTCTCCATGGCCACCTTAGATTGTTGACCAAGGAACCCAGCATCCTCATTAGCTAATAACTGGTGATTGATAAGGTGAGAGTCAGTCGCCATGCCCTCTTAGTTCATGCTTACTGCTTCCATAAAAGTTAAGAGGTAATGTAACAACCAGCTGCTTCCAACTGGTTTGCAAAACCAAAAGCATATCAGGACACACACCTCATATGAACTATGACTTGGGCTTGTTTTGGAGTCATAAAACCTGGGCGCTTTGTTACAGTCAAATGTTAGGCCATGTGTGGGTGGGTCATGCAACAGCACAATGATCTCAAGTACACGAGCAAACCTACAACTGAATGGCTGGAAAAACAAAAGACTCAAGGTGTTGTAATGGCTTGGTCAAAGTCCAGAAATGCTGTGGTGGCACCTTAAGAGGACTGTGCATAAGTAACATCAACACTGTAAAGATGAATGGGCCAGAATTCTTCCACATAATGGATTTAGGTCAGCAAAAGTTGCACGCACTATTTCAAGACTAAAAACTCTGCCCGCTCGCCACAAAGCTGCACTACGTGGTTCATGTTCAGGGCGCACCCACTATTACCCAAAGAGGAATGGGGCATAGTGAGACTACAGTTTGATTGGGGTGTCTGTAAATTGGCCACTCTCATGCAGGAGCAGGTAATGGCAAATTTTAATGGGATTCGGTGTCCTGATGATTGGTGCACACACAGTCAGTGCACCAATCAAGTGCTGCGATTTCTAGATACCTTGTTATTTGAGAAGGGTAGAGAACTGTGAAATGTGTGCTTGGGATGTGCAGTGATTAGATTTGGTGGGTTGTAGTGGTGCTGGGTGATTAGCTTTACTGACCACAGAGACGACCAATAGAAAAAGGAACAATCTCAACTTCACCTTTGCTTTCTGTTTACCATATACACCTTTTTGGCCCTTTCACGTAATTTCTCTAACAATATCCTGTCTGCTCTCTGCTTTCTCCTCTCACTCTCTCTCTGTCTCTCGCTCCTGTTGTTTTCTTTTGTAACTGAAAAAGAAAATTTGAGAAAGTGCATCCTGTCATAGTGGGTAGCAGCAAGTAGAGGGTGTGGATGTTTCATACAGGGTTTGAAACTTGGCTATGATAGCAGAAAAAGTAAAGAAAAGAATAAAAACAGTGGAAAAGGCTAAAAAAAGAGGAACGAAAGACTGAAGGTAAGGCTGATGTTACATAAGTTTATGGTATGAAATGTGTGATGCAATCTGATTCAGTTTTTCTTTTTCTTTTTTTTTGTTCAACCAAGGCTACAACAGAAGGGGAGACGATAAGAGAGAAAACAAAAAAATTTCTCCTCCTTGCTTTTCATTTCATCAGTATTCCCTGTACGCACCTAACAAGCGCAAACCCGCATTTAGAGTTGTGAAATATTACCCATAACTTTATTTTTATGTCCCCTTGGGTTTTTGTAACATCCTGAAATTACGTTTACATCTTCTCACTAATACATACAGTTACAGTTGCATACAATTGCGAGAAAAAGTTGGTGTTGTATTGGTTTTAGCAAGATTTCTAAATCATTTAGGTATAAAACAGGGTGTGAGCATCATCTAAGTCACAATTACAAACAAACATAATCTGAAGAAGGTAGTAATGCACAAATCAGGCATTAACAAACATTGCTTGGCTACTTGTTCCGGCTTGTAGACTTGTCTTGTTGTGAGTAAGGGTCTACAAAGTCTGGTTCCCTCATCACGACAACTTTCACATTCCCTTAGAAGAGACATGAAGGCGATGCATGAAAGTGCAAAAAGCTACATAGTGTTTTCTAGAGACTTTGTGTCTTGGTTATTAGTGTACAGTAAGACAAACGGAATTCACAACTGTCATCCGTCACAGCAGGTAATCCTGCAAACAAACTTTTTGATGAACAAGTTTCTAGGGAGGTTTTATCCCAGAATTTTCCACATTGTTGTTTAAATCTCATGAGCCGCTACAGAAAGCATCTAATGAAGGTTGGAGTATAACTGTTTGTGCGACACTAGCCAGACTGTGTGGCTTCGATGAAGTTAAGAGGTCCCGTGGGTTGACAGACTTTTTCTTCCAACCAGTGTTGTTATAAAGAAGGAAAATACAGACTGTCTGCAAGTGCAGAGCCATGTTTGTGTTTAATAGTTGAATGCTTATTTTAATGTGTTTATTTTATAGGAGGATTTCAGGGCATTGGGCACTCTCGATGAAAAATTCATTAAAACCAGAGCAATTGTGCACAAGAGAAAAGGAGAGAGTCTGTTTCCGGGGAAGTCTGCAAGAATACGCGGTACAGATTGGTGCGTGGCACACTGGTGATATGTTTAGGTCTGTTTCTTGTATGCGTGCACAGTATATAGGGAGACAAAGAAAGGGAACAATTCAGCAGGCAGGCAGTGGCCACCCGGTAATTAGACAGTGAAGAATACGCTTGGCAGTATCAGTAAAAGATCTGTCTGTTCTTCCTCTTCCTTTCTGCCTGTGTCTGAATTGACCTTTACCCTCTTCTGCTAGTCGCCAACACTTACCGACTAGAATGGTTGCCCAAAAAAAAAGTATAGGAAAAGTAAGGATGGTACATTTTGATAACATAAGATATTTCCTACGAGCCACATGTTTGTGTTCAGTTCCTGTGCTGAATGTCAGGTGTGTTTGTTTCTTTGCTATCTATGCTGGCCTCTTGGTCAGGTCTCTCTTGAAAAAGAGATTTTTAATCTCAGTGATTTTTTTTACCTGGTTAATAAAGGATATATATGCCTTAGTTGCCTGTCTTTATTTAACGCATAAAAGTGCATTTTGGTATAGTTTTTTTGTTCTTTTTTTGTTATTCAGCCCTTTTTTAGGAGAAACGGATGTACAGACATCCTCTTTTCTCTGCTGGTATTCTTCAGTTTAGGGCAGGCTTGCACAAACAACAAATCAATAGGTGGATGTTGACCACGTGGATGGCCCTCATGCCCCTCTCTTATTGGAGGCTTAAGAAGTTCCATGTTGTTTCCTCACCAATATCCCCTTTGCTGTCCTTCAGTGACTCCACCACTTTCTTTCACGTCTTGGAAGATATTTCTCTACCCAAGTTTCACCGCACTCCCCCTTTCACACTCCACATTGGCATTTCTATGCCTATTATCAGCCTTCTTTGTTAGTCTCTCTCTATTTTTCTCTCTTGTTCCAGAAAAATCCCTCCAGGGAAAAAAAAAAAAAATCACTGACATATGAGTTTATGGACACTGAATCCTTTGATCCCCTGAACCTGTGATCTAGTAATCAGGTGTGATTGGAGGATAAAGAAACAGACCACAAGCTAAGTGGTAGCAAGACAGATAAAGGAGAAAGAATGAAAGACAAAATAGCTGGTGTGATAGAGTGGGATAAGAGGAAAAAGCTCGCCTCTAGTCTGGGGTGGATGGCTCCTGAGCAGTTGCCATCCATTTCCCATAATTTCTGTTCAAGTAGAGTGACTGTAGCCACCCAAGACATCTGGGCACAGCCATAATAAAACACTGGGTGATAGAGATGAAGATGGGTAAGCAGACAGGGAGTTAGTGTCTGGCTGATTGGTTTATTACTGGATAGGAATTTCAGATAAATGGATCTCATTTCGTGGCAATGAGTGGGGCAGGAGACTACACTGAAAGATCAGTCTACTGGGAGGCTTTTACAACTGTAAGCAGACGATTGCCCTGGTGATTAAACCTGCAGCCGTTGACTTTTTTCCTCCCATAGGCAGTTTCATAATCTGTTTCTTAATAAGACAAAATAAATGGAACAACAGAATTAGTTGTCCTTGTTTCAAATTCGAAAGAAAAAATTTGACAATTATCATTTATGATGTCTTTTAGAGATGAATTGGTGTCTTTTTTTGTCTGATTACGTATCAGTATTTACCACTACTAGCTCCAGATGCAAGTACCTAATAGGAATGTAATGGTTACTGCATGTGAATAGTATGATTTGACATTGACAAGCAGTTGTTTAACATGATAGTAATGTATGCAGCCTGCTTTGATTTGAATATTAGAAGTCTTGGTGGAGAGTAAAATGTACGTCAGCCCGCTGGCAAGCAAATGAAATACGTGATAAAATACTCTGCTCATCAAAATTTCAGTGGTGAAGAATTTCCTTGATTAAAAGTAAAATATAACAGACTAAATTACAAACTAAATCATTATTTGGTATTTTAATGGAAGGCTGACTAGAATTTCTTTTTTGGGGGGGGGGTGCATAAAATAATCATTGAGAGCATAATTTAAAAATACCTGAAGTCCAGTTGTGTGTAATAGAAATACAAAATCTCAATTTAAAAAAATTAGGTTAAATGCATACTAACTAAATTCAAAAATTTAGAATTTGGCATTTCCCAGTTATTGTCTGTAATTACTTCATTTGCCTGAACATTTATCTCTAATTTTAAACTCTCCATACTCTCCATCCAGTTTGATTACAGTTAGATTATATTTCCTGCATCTCCTTCTTACCTTTGTTTGTCGTTTAATCTCCATAAATGTTTAAATAATATTTTTCATAAGCTGTTTTTGGATATGAATGTATATTTCACATTGTAAACCTTTTAAAAATGTAAATCAAAAATGTAAATTGACATAACTACATGATCTTGGAACCATAATAGCTTTTAAAACTCATTTCTGGGCTCTTCTAAAGCTTCTACTGTGGAGTAAGCATCCTTTCTCAGATTAAGAGTAATTCTGAGTGTTTCAGGTGCGTTATGATGGATCCCCACGTGTAAACGTGTAAACATTAGTAAAACATAAGCCATATAAACAGCATTTCTTAATATTAGTCTTTATTGAACAGAACATAAAGAAATGGCATGTATTCTAGGCTTTACTGACCTTATAAGCAGTGAAGGAGAAACAAGATTTTATCTCAACAAAGTGAAATACAAAAACTTTCTCTACCGTTTTTCCTTATCTTGCAGCTGGATTTCAACCATTCAACCGCATAGTGAAGCATTGTATAAAAAGCTCAATCAGGGTCACTACTTTTAGCCAGCTATTACATCACAGCAGAGTTACTGTGGAAAAAAAAGGCTTGGAGGATTCCACTTGGGATTTTCACAGTGGACCTCCCAAGTGGACACTTAACCCCAGGTAGTCTCTGGCACTTTTTGGACCAAAAGTGTCTAATGATCCAAACTCTACTAAGATTCCTCCACACCTAAGCAGGGAATGAGAGGGGAGGACAAGGTCATTCCTGTGGAAACAGAATGAGGAGAGGACTTTTGGAGTGTCCCAGCTCATGCATAAAGAAGAGCAAGGGGATATGACCTGAACCACCAGCTTAATACATATACATCAGCCACCAACCCAGGTGACTGCAGTCGTACAACACAGAGGTCGTGCCGTGGGCCCTGCAGGACTGGCAGAGTTGATAAGACCTGAAGTTTTGCATGCCTCACCAGTGTCGTGCTTAGACTTCCTGTGGCAAAAGTTGGATGGGAAGCCCCGCAGCGTGGCTATTAGTATATTTACCATGACAGGAGGATAGGCCTCAGCTAAGACTGAGTAAAGCAAAGAGAAGACTCTCATGGTTCAAAATAAGTAATGCATCTCAAGCACTGGAGACATAACAATGCACAATCGTCGCAAATATTTGAACTTGTAAAACCTGGGACTTTATGAAAATTGTTGGAGCATTTCAGTTTACTTATCGGGAAAGTATAGAACAGGAGCACGAAGGAAATGAAAGTCTGTGAAAGAGGCTGTGCAGGACTTAATGATTAAAAAGCTTTTGTTCTGGAAGACGCCCAGATCCTATTGGATTTAATGGCAACTGTTCATATTTACATAACATTGTGCTCTTTGGCCGTTGAAGGTTAACTGCACATCCAACATGTGTCGCTTTAACTTCTGCCCTTTAATGGATACACTCACATTTTCTGTCACATCCTTCCACATTTACTTTCATTTAAGCATCACATAACGGTGTAGATGGATTGGTCACCGACTTGTCACATTTTAAGGCATAACATATTTGTTTTTCCTCAGTAGCAGGTATATTTTACTCGCCACTCATGCATTCGTCTGCAGAAGGCTGCTTTACAGAGGGAAATGATACTGAATGAAGCTGCTGCTGAGGTCCTCAGAGCTCTTTTTTGACAGATTATCTGTATTCTACCCACGACCTTCTGACATTGTCATCTTCTAAGTGACGTATTTACCCCACATTCCAGCTGCTCTCACAGTTAGCGGCACATCCTTTTTTTTCACATCCCAAAGTGACATTAAGTGATTACTAAGCACTCATCTTACTGGTCCTCTGCTCATTTCAAACCACTACATGTTCGTAATTGTTGTTCTGCTCACCAAAGGTGTCCCCAAACCAGTGATTTATGGCTTGATTGCACTAAGCTAATGGGCCACTAAGACAATAAACCTCACACCCATATCCCACCCGTACTCATGTGCTTAGTGTTAGGGTTGAGTCATATATGTTAAAAATTTGCTGGCTGGCCATTATTTGTCCTGTAACAGCAAATATATTAATGGAAGGTTTGTGGGAAGTGGGAAACGTGATTCACCATTTCCATGCGCCATTTTCAAAAATCATCCTCATCCTCGATCATCCATCATGGATTGAATGAATGAATGAATTTATTAATCCTGACTTGTGATAAAGAATATAAATTCACCTCTTTGGAAAATCACTGCCGTATGAAGACATACATCAGTGCCATAACAATTTGTGTAATGCACAATTCTCATTTCCAGTTAGCACACACTTTGAGTTTTACTTTACAAAGTTCAGTTTTCAAGGTGACAGCCTACAAAATTTTCAAAACAGAATAAAAGCCAGGCAAAAAAAAAAAAAATTGACCTAGCCAGTGACTGGCCCATCACCGACAGCCCGTGCAGTCGTCCAGCACTTCTTAGTGTCGGTCTTTGCTTTGAAGTTTTGGTATTTGTTTGGGTTTGATTTGTCGCTTTGGCAGGAATGGCACAATGCTGCAGCTCAGCCCTCTCCATCTGTTGTTGTTTTGGCCCAGAGTTGCTTGGCCAGCTTAAAGAACCTTTGTTTCACATGTCAGGAGCACCATGTCTTGATTACCCTCACACACACCAGCCCTACTCAGACATGGAACCTACAAATATCTGCCTAAAGCATGTCTTACAAAGGAGCAGTCCTTCCACGTTAACAACAAAATCCACAATGACTAGGTTCACCGATGACGATACATATTTTAAGGCCACAGAGTAGGCGCTACTGAAGAATGGTGGCGAGGTTCTCTGACCTTACAAGGGAAAATGAGCATTCTCAGTCCTCACAGACGCTCTTTAAATTGTTTACAAATACTGATTATGACTAAAACATGATTACTAAACTTATCGAGTGCATTATACAGTGTTCCTCAAGTGGTCAGTTAAAAAAACAAACAAAGTGAAAAAAATGAGTTTAGGAAAAAAAATCACGTACAAAAAAATGTCCTTTAATGTGTGTAACCAGGCGTCTTTGCCTGTGTTTCTAGCGAATAAAACTATGAGATAGCATCACATTCCTTACAACTGAAAACTACTTTTAACAGCTAAACAAGTGTAGTCTGCAATGTGCAAGTCTTACAAAGCAGTACTGCCGACCTGATGTAGTAAACTGACGTCAAGGTTCAGCGTGCCCACTACACCTCCACACACGGTCCTTCCTTCCCATATATGCACACAAACTAAACTAAACCTGACTGGTTGACATCTCTCTACGGAGAGGCACTTCCTTTAATGGCCCGGGTCTCATCTCCTGTCTCCCCTGGAGTTCGCCTGTCTTACCCAGACTCTTCAGGAGCCTGACAGGACAGAAAGGAGGAGGGGTGGGTGGGGGTGTTTTGGGGGTTGTTTGATAAACTTCCACTTGCTGAGGCAGGTAAACACAATTTTTTTCTTCCCTTTTTTATGTTTTTTTTTTTTTAATTTTCACTCCACCTCTTTGCTATGTAGAAAAGGGATCATTGGAGCGTCTATCACGGTGGCTCAGCACATCACCTGTATGGCATCTTTTTATAGGCTGGACTCTGGTTTCCAGGACTTTAAAATTGCTGGTGGGGAAAAGATGACACGCTAGCTTACATTGTTAAAATTAAAAAATCAGCCGACACCCTGCTTAGATGACATTCTTAATGTCTCTGCAATAATAATAAATGCATCTATATTTCATCCATGTTAAATTAGTGAAAATGTGTGATATCAGCTTTAATTTAACAAAAAATGCACAAAAGAAAGATTTGGGTTGTTTTTTTTAACTTCTGCTGAAATTAGTGCAGCAATTTAAGTAGTTGTAAGTAGTTGTATATGCAGTAAAAGTATTCTACACTAAAACTGTATTTGCCATGAGAGAAAGTTGGTTTGGTTTTATTTAAAGACATCAAAAAACAACCCACAATATTAAACGGACAAAAACGTCTCTTCTTTGCCTGTAATGGGCAGGAAATGAGGCCCCAGTGCTAACAGTGTTAAACTGTTCAGCCTAATGGCAGAAATTGTTTCCTTCTTAGTGTTACACTTTCCTTTACTTGACTTTGTGAATTTCCTCTCCCTTTCTTATTTTGGCTTTTCTATTTGCGAGTCAGCCATAGCTGCTACCTGTGGTAGCTGCTGCATATTGTTCCACTCCTTGTCTTTATTTGGCAGATATGATGTCAACTTGGTGTTTAGCTCAGTGGTAATGATAGCTTTATAGTTTAGTCTAGGATGTGTTTGGGAGATGCTTGTAAGCCACCACCGACTTTTATCCATTTACAATGTAGAAGCAATCGGCACAACTCACACTGCCAATTTAATGGGACATAGAGCCACTGTAGGATTCACTGACACTCTGTGACATTCTTAGGTTACAGTATTTCCTCTCTCCATACACAGCACACGTACAAATGAGTCAACAGTTTGCTTTTTGGCGGCGTCACTGAAAACTGTCTAAAACCAATTTGTTCTTTTTAACACTTTAACTCTTGAAAACCTACGAGGAGTAACTCAAACTCTTTTTTTCAACTGAGTGTTTTTTGTCATATTTCAGGCCTGATTAAAATGCCTTAGTTTGCATGAGAAGTTAGTGAAGGTGGTCTCTGCCTATGCAGCTGCCCTCGGAAAAACCTGGAAAGTATTCTAAAGGTCATCAAACCACATCTTTATTGACATGTACTGAGGTGTCAAAGCTCGTCATTAAGGGTAAATGGGAGGAATATTGTGTTTATGGGGAAAAGAGGGAAAAGCTTCCCTACACAGATTATTCTCTGGATATTCATGGCCAGAAATTTGACCACACAAACTAACTTTGCAGTGCAGTAAGCAATGCTGTAAACATCTGCGTTATTTCAGTATTTTGCTTTTCTGAATTTTTTCCTGTTCTGCAATCCTTTATCGCCTGTTTCCTTCTCTCATCTCGTCTTTCAGCCCTTGGGCTATATTTTGGGAGATTTGGCTGCAAATGTTGCCCTCTGTAGCTCGATGTGCTAGCTGTGGAGAATATCAACAAGATTTCAGACATCTTTCTGGGAACTCAGTGTCTGTAGAAGGAGGGGGTGGGGGGTGTAGAGGTTGAGTGCTGGCTGTATAATAACCATTATTCAGCTGAGATGGCTATCCGGAGAGGGCTATCAGTGCTGGGGCCAGAGACACTGTGATTAGATTTCCCCCGTGTTGCTATTCTTCTTCTGTCCCTGGATCTTTCTGTGCCACTGTTCTCCTTTTGTATATTACTCAAACAGTTCAACAAGAATCTCACTGGTCATAGAACTGATGGCATGTCACAGAGAGATGTATTGAAGAGACGAGAGTCCAGATTTTTTACAAAGTTTCATTTGCTTTGGTCAGAAGCTGTGTCTTTGGAAATGTACTATTATCAAAATTTACCAACTGTCAATTCCAGATGACAGAACTCAACAGCTGGTTTTCACGTCCTTTACTCTGCGTGTTGTTCAAAATCCGATAAACGAATCGCTCTGTTGACCAAATGGACTTTACTCCAGTTGTACCGCATCTGTATTTTATAAACTCCCTCTCAGCACAGGCCCCTTGTTGATGTGAACAGTTGTGGCTGCAAAGTAGGTGCAGAGCAAATGAAACTGCATTGTTGAGAGTCTGAGCAGCTGGGTCTGCCTATTAGTTAAACATCTCATTTTTCAGACTCTAGTATGTGGCTTTCAAAGAGTGCGCCAATGTTTTCCCATGCACATCCACTTTCATCCACTTCCGCTGTCTTTATTATCCCGTTTCTTTGCGACTTCTTCGACACACACACGTCCCTTTCTCTCCCTTCCTTTCCTCTCACTCTGCCTCGCTCCCTCTGTGGTATCAATGCACAGGGCTGCTTAAATCCTGTGTCTCTATGCTGTGGCGCTGGGTAATCAGTTAACCTCATTATGCTGCTGATGAAATTAAATCATTGCAGTAAGTGAAAATAATAATATGAGTAATAGGTGCGGGGTATGGTGGAACACCCCATGGCATTTGCTGCAGTCCCAGCCAGTCAAGATTCACCTCTCTCTTTCTCTCTCTCTCTCTCTTGCTGTAGAGCTCGCCACTGTGGAAGATAACCGATGGCTCGGAGAAAAAAAAAGAGCTTTGAAACCACCGATGTTGACATCAGTTAAAAATTCATATGTAATGTAATGTGTCAATATCCATATGCATATCAATATGCTGACCGCCATCCAGCTTTAGAGATGCCAGGTGCCTGGTTAGGTGCTTGTTTGGTTTACGTTGGGTTAAGGTCCTGAAAATTATACATATGTATTACACTTCATGTATAACAAAGCAGTACTTTGTAGTGCCTACAAAATGCCAGAGTGAGTTCTAAGGTTATACATTACCTTTTCAGCAAGACTGCTCATTTATCAGTGTATTATATTTTCCCTTTGCCCTAAAAATAGTGAAAGCCAAACCAAAAGGCCATCAAATCACATTTCTGCGTCTAGTTCAGTTACCTGGTTTGGTTATTTATTTATATATTTAGTTTAAGAGATGGTTTGGTAGCAGTGAGCAGTCAGTGGAAATGAGATTAGTTGGGGGACTTATGTGAGTCTAAAGGACAGACCTTTTGGAGGGCTGCAGTTAGCATGGTGGAAAGCAGAACGCAACAGCAGGCATGAGTCGGCAGATTAACAGCCGGGCGGTGGCTAAGCTAACCAGAGGCTGATTAAAGGCTTTACACCTGTCACTTGCATAATGATATTAAGTGGTGAAGCGAAATTAAAGACAATTATGGATAATGATGGCATTCAAAAAATCCCTGCTACCTATCCCTGCCCAGCTCATTGTGAGAGCCAGGCTGCACAAACCATATACATTGTCCTTTTATAACTGTGGATTAAACTAATGAACACCAGCATCATGAAATGTATGCACCGCAGTTCTTTCAGGCAGGCATTGTGCTGTCGTAAAGAAGATGCCTTGCAGTTGCAGCGATGGTTAAAGTAGGTCTCCAGGAAATGACTGAGTTAATATAAAGTGTTCTGAAGTTGTGCTTGTGTAGTAAAAGACTGAATTTATATTTGAAAATTCTTGCCAAAATGCATGCTGTAACAGCAAAGTGTGTCTCGTAGCACTGTGCGAGGCTATATGGTGATTGCTGGCCTAACTGACAAAGGTTGCTTTCAGCAAAACAAGAAAAAAAAAAGAAGGAAAAAGAAAACAGCAACATTATCGCTGAATAATGCATGTGTGTTGATTCCATTTGGCTTAAGAAGATCTGTCATTTCAGAATGCATACGTCATAGAAGAGTAATTGCTGTGCCATTATGGAGGACTGGCCCTTTGGGAATTCTAGGATACTATCATCCCGTGTCATTGGTTTCCTTCTACCCTTCACAGTCAGGCTGGCTAACCCTAAAGTAACACTCCCTCGATGAGTGATCTATTTATTTTTGCATGGCCGCCTTTATCGACAGAGTCTGTAAGCTTCAGGGGAAAAGATGTTATCAGACTCTATTCCAGGGGAAGCGAGCAACCAAAATACAAGGCTTTTTTTTTTTCTTCAGGAAAGGCTGCCGATGCTGTATCAGGTCAGAGCAGCTAGAACGATAGCACGATCTCTCAGAGAATCCGCTATCCCTGCTTCTTGTTTACTGCTATTTTCTGTCCTCTCTCGCTTCTCTGTGCACATTCACTCTTGTCTAATAGTGTATGTTTTCAGTTTCATAAATGCTGTCTGTCTAGGCTTCATTCTACACTTTTCACACTGTAAAGACGTAGTTAACGCAATGTGCCGGAAAGATCCGGTAACGTCAAATGCATCAGATGTAACACTCACAGAGCAAGGTAGACCTGCTCTTTACAGATATCCTTGTCCAAGAGGCAGAACTAGCTGGAGGGGTGCGAAAGTGCAGCACATTTTATGGTATACATGGATCACTGATGTCCCGCAGAAGATGCTGCATGTGAGGACGTGTTCCTATGTCTTTGCTAAGTGACGTGGCTTGCTTTTTGAGCTCTAGAGATTATATGGGGTGATCATCAATAACTGATGGAGAGGCTATGAAAGCATGAAACGATGTAAATGCCTGTACTCTTTTGAACCGATCACTGAAATATTTATTTTGCTTGACCGACGTCAGCGTTAGTTTAACTGTTTTGATTTGAAACCCTCTGGTTCTTCTTTTTGTTTTTTCAGATTGTCTGAAGATTCAATATTTCATTTCTAAATGCAAATGCACATAAAACCACTTCTCTACTCCCCATATCTCCCTACATAGTGTGTCATATAAATCCATAAAATAAGCGTATGTATTTCGGTTTCTTTATGTGGCAATTTTAACAATTAAAGCTAAAACAATTTATTATAAAAGCTACATGAATCAATAATATTCATCATCTTGAAATTCCTGCTGCCTTTTGATTTGAAATGCTTAACTGCCATGACTTAAAAATGAGACAGTAGTGGTTGTGAAAATGAAATATGCCTCGGTTCTGTTAAGGTTTTTAAGTGAGTCCCACCATGATATTACATGCAAAAGGAAAATAAATAATAGTTTTTTATGACTGTCCTTTAAAGGCAGATAGTCAGAGTCTGTGACTCAAGCTGCTCCCCTAATTTCCCTTGATTTAGTGCTCGCAAGATGTCCGTGAGACCACCACAGTGTCTGCAAAGTGGACATGAGGTCATTGGCTTGCCGAATGAAAAGCGAGCTAAGTCAGTCAATCTTCTCCAATTTGGGATATGGCCTTACTCTTCTGAATCATATTACAGCTTAGGGTACTTCCCCCTCAGCTCTCATCAAAAGAGAATTAGTCACTACCCTGCTCCAGTCAGGGTAGAGGTCAGGGGATTTGACCCATGAGACTAATTGCCCTAAGACAGCATGGAGCCTGCATCAGAATGACGATGACAATAACGAACACTAGACTGTCATCTGTTTAAAGTGAAATAATTACTCAATCGTGCGTGATTATTAGCTGTAAGGATACCACAGCGTTCGTGTGTCTGAATAACAGTCACTGATTAGTGTGATGGCACTTAAATTATCATGATAATAACGGCAAATATGTTCAACTGTAACTGCCGAACTCATGCACATTTAATGCAAATCTGTCAAATCTGATCAGTTACATCTCTCAGCGGACCTTTTTATTCCACAGTGGCCATTTTGACTTGTCACAGTAGGGAAGGCACTGGTGCAGTAACGATGACTGAGGGGAGAGGCTTTACTTTTGCAGATGCTGGTTCGCTGTATTTGCTTACTGGCACTCTTCGTGGAACTGCGTCAGTATGCTTTCCCTACGGTGACATGTCAAAATGTCTGCCATGAAAAACGTCTGTTGGTGTCGGGTGTGGGCCTTTGGGTTTATAGTGTGGCTCAGATGGAAAAATGTCTAAGATTTTCTGCTTAAATAATATGTAATTGGTTCTCAATGGTTAAAAAAAACTATAGAAAGCCTATAGTAAAAGCACGATCTGTAACCATGGCAACCTAGTGGGTAGCACATTCAGAAAGTTCTAAAGATAAACATGAAATATTCTTAAATCTTGTTGCCTTAACCTAGCTAAAGAGTGAGCCAAATCTTCGTCTAAACGTAAAAATGAAGTCTATTAAGAAGCGAAAGGAATAACCTCAGAGGACTCACGTGCTCTCTCCTGCTCTTTTTTACAGAGGACCTTCTTCCACCAGGCTTCCCTAACATTGACATGGGGCCTCAGCTCAAAGTAGTGGAGCGCACTCGAACAGCCACCATGCTCTGTGCCGCCAGTGGCAACCCTGACCCGGAAATCACTTGGTACAAAGACTTCCTGCCGATTGACCCCACTGCAAGTAATGGGCGAATCAAACAGTTACGCTCAGGTAAGGAAAGCTAAAGCATTGTATTGCTGCTCTGGTTCCTTCTTGCTAATGTGAGCCACCGTTTAATTTCCCAGAACATTTTCGACGGCACGTAACATTGATGTTTTTGCTGTTTTGTGTAAGCTAATGTAGCTGTAATCCCCAGTATTTCCTTTTCTGAAGTCAGTTATTTTCTCAAAATGCCACTGAGAACACATGTTAATTGCTCTAGTTTGGGAATGCGTAATTATTTCAGCAGCCTTTACTTTAATCTGTGACCCGAGAATTCATTCAGCACTAAATGTATAATCATTACATTGTGCTAAATATTATGCTAAACAAATGAAAATCACCCAAAAAGGTTTTTTAAATGAGTTGGATGTTGGCCTAATAAATGGAGAACAAGTGCAAGTTTTAAAGTAAAGCACAAAAGCTCTTGTACATGTTGATATAACCGCTGGTCATCATCCAATAGGTGGTGATGGAAATGATGTTTTAGAGTGTAACAATGTAGAATGAGGTCAAAGGATTCACAACAACTGTGTCAGCAGACAATAAGAGCAAGGTCCATGTTCTACTGACACACTCAGTGGTGGATATGTTGTCTTGTTCCCATTGATTAAACCCCACTGAGAGGCCCAGTAAAGCAAAGTCTAATTATATAGCTAATTAAGTGCAGGCCCTCAGGTGGCTCAGGGCAACAAGAGGTAGATATTTTAGGTCGATGATTTGTCACCATTCGAAAAATCCAATGACTTCTGTTTTGTGTTGCTGTTGCGAATGTAAATCAGGGTAGACGACACTAAATAAAGAGTGTGCTGTCATTCACTTCCTGTCCTAGTTGTGGCCCTTGAGAGCTATACACATAAAGTAATCAATTGGTCAACTGGTTATTCATGCTGTACCTTATAGAGCAAGTTCACAGTCCTGTATTTTTTACTGGTTCCTCTTTAATTCATTAGTGTCCTCATTTTTGAAGCAGATTGAATTAGAATTTTTAAAATTTCAAATTGAATCCATGCCTTGTCTTGTAATTTCATTACACTCTTGCAGGGTTTTTTATTTTTTCTTATTGGTCACTCACTAGAATCCTGTGCAACTGATGTCAAGGATATAAATCATGTGAAACATGGGGTATATTTAGTACCAATGGCCAACTAGAAGTTAATCCCTCTACTTTTTACAAGCACTGCGCCTCCTGCTGCATAAAAGCCAAAGTTTCATGATGATGTTGTCATGAAATTCTTTTTATGACATAAACGTGTAAGTTAAATGTCACACTATGAGTTGTTAAACCTTATTTTACATTCCAGACATTCGAATTAAGTAGGGACAAATAGAAATGTGACTGAAAGGTTTATTCCATAGTTATGATCACATTTTGAAATATTGATGTTTGTTTCTCACGTGCATCTGGCAAGGGTAGGGTTTTTTTTCTCTCCACCAGTAATTTCTTTAGTCATAGTGTATTATACTCATGTCAATGGCCAGCTCCTCTCGAAAAAAAAAAAAAATTCAATTACCTGGTAACCTTGTTAATATGGCTTTTTGAGTTTTGTATCTCTCTGGATAATCCACAAAGAAATTCAGCTTGCCGTCTAATGTCTAATCTCTGTACCATCTGTCTTTATTTGTTTCATGATTTTTCAATTGTCTTTGTTTGTCCTGTTTAACTGAAACAGAGCTGTTTTCTCGTCTCTGTTTTTCTGAATGTTTTGTCCATATTTGTGTGTGAAACTCAGATGTGCCTCTGTCCACATCGCAGAGTCTTCAACACATTTGGTGTAATTTTGACCTTTAACACAAGTAAAAAGCCCCAACTAGAAAAAAAAAAGAACACAAGCCAAAAAAAAATGGAAAAATAGCACTAATTGTGATATTTTACAGCTGATTATAAAATGGTAGAACTTTTTTATAATAAAAAAAAAATCCTCTAAATGTGTTTATAAATTATAAATAAAATGCACTGCAATTAAATCTCATTGTAATAAAAACTGCTAACAACCCTGAGGTGGGACAAAACGCCAAACCAAACTTTAGCTCTTGGAAAGTCACTTTGAACCTTAATCTTAAATAAACTATGTTTTTTTTCTTTTCCTAATTACCTGTTCTTTCTTTGCCATTTTCAGAAACCTTTGGTAAGTGTCTTGCAAAGCTCAGCAAACCAGCCCACTGTCCTTGAATCACATGGCATATTTATACTACTGTCCAGAATGCATGAATTCCCTGCTCCTCCTCCACCCTTTCCCTCCAATTCCACATGTTCCCTATTTTTTCTTTCTGTATAGCCTTCATTTTTCTTTACCCTACTCCTCTTGGTTTCAACTATATATTCTTTCACCTCAATACTACAACAGGATCTATAGTAAAAAAAAGCACATGATGTGTTGAGGAAGCATCATGATTCACCTAGCAGCATAGTTTCCTTTATTTTAAGGAGCAAGTCTTTTGAGGCAGCGTCACACTTCATGATAAAGGTAACATGCATAGTAGGTCATAAACTGTCCAGTTTGGACCTTGTCCACATTATTTTAGCACATGTATCCGTGGGACTCCAAGATTACCTCAGAAGTAACCTTGAATGAATATGAAGTTACCTATAAGATTTATCCCATCTACGTCTTTAAATTCTGCTGGACAGCAAGACAAGAGGCTTTAAGTAAATAACTGGAATCCAACGCAGTCATTTCTTTGCAGTCAGCCTGAAGCATTTCTAGGCTTCTTAATGGGATATATAGCAGGCACGTTTCTCCAGCAATGCACATCGCTTACTGATTCATTTAACCTGTTTTACATGAACCTCTGTGCTCACAATAAAGCATTGCTTCCAAAACATTCCTTGAAGGTGCAGCGAGTACTGTTGGGGGCTTGAATTCTTAAACATCAGTGCAGGACTTCTGGAATGCGTATTCCAACCCTAACTCGTGCTGCGTCAACCCTCTGGTCTTGGCCAAATATTTTGTCAGGAGAGCATTCTTCTTCTCTTGCCA
>VUQG01000288.1:48697-59502 GCA_015106755.1 Etia nguti
CTTGCCAGATTGGCCCTCTGCTCCACTACTTAACAAATGTCTTGCTTAGACTTTATTGCCCAGACTAGAGGAGTTGGGGCTCAACTGATAGCCTCCTGACTTTTCGAAATACTTGCAAAAGATATACCCAGTCACTTTAAGCTGGATGTGTTTTACTGAAATTTCAAACTATACGTGCAAGAAGGAGGGGAGACAAGGAAATTACTTTCCCTTTTTTCAGTACCATAGCTCTTATAAGGTTATGTTAGCTTTGGGGGCTTGCTTTTATTCTATAGCTCTTCTGCTGGAAAGCTCAGCAGTCAGACAGGATTTATGGTGATTTATGGCTTGAGCCCCCTAGGCTGCCATCTTCTCATCCCCTTAGCACTTCTAGTAGCCATCTTTGGTCCCTAATAACTTTTTCTTTTTTGCATTTATAAATGCACTTAAGAAATCCCCAAAACAGAAAAAAAATGTGACAGCCTCAGACCCCCCCCCCCAACTTGTTCTGGTGTGCTGATCACTGTTGACAGTTTCTGGGGCCTCTCTGTTTGCATCAGGCACACTCTCAAGCCTCGGGGGGTAACTCTGGTGGGCCCTCTGCCATAAACGGTGGTTAAAGGGGAAGGGGAGAGAAGCAGGAGAAAGGAGACCATGGAAAGTGAGCCAAAGTCCATCATTTCAAAAACTTTCTCAGCTTCCAGCTTCTGCAAAGAATCTATATTTTCTTCTATTTGGCCTTCATCATTAAATCATGAAATGTGAATGTTGATTTAAAGTGTTTGCACTCCAAAAAAAGGAAAAGATACGGAAAGAAAGAAATAGCATCTCACCACTTGGATATAATACTGTTGTGTCCAACGTAGGACAGCATAGGACCGTGACATTAGATGGCACTTTTAAGCATTTATTAAGCTTAGTTAGAGTTCCATGTAACAGGTAAACACTCAAATCCAATGTCATCTAAGCTGCTGTGAAGAGAGTGGCTCGAACCTCTGCAGGGGTCGTAACAACAGCTAGGTTTTCCCTACGACCTGCTGTGACACCAATGGGATCCGAGGCTAGTGTCTGTGGTGACGAGAAGGTCAGCCAGACGCCCTCTTGAGGGTGGCCAGACTCTGACACTCTGCCAATCACGCAACCCTATTTGCCCCACACACAGATGTATAACATCTCTGGCCAGAGGCAATCTGGCCATCTGGTAATAGACTTTAATAATCTAAAAAAATATTCAGAGGATTGTTTAACGAAACAGCTGGGGTGTTCTGCGGAAAAAAATAATGCCACATTTGATAATATGAGGAAGACAGCAACATGTTGAGATATATTTAGGTCATTGTCGCCCTAATCTGATCAACCCTGGCTGACCAAAGCTTAGATGGGAAGCTTATGGCCATTAGGTTGCATGTCCGTAATACAGGTGGATTTGGCGTTGTAATTGAATATTGGCTGGCCTTGTGGACCCAGCCTGCCTGGTCTTCCTCAACAAAGTTTTAGATTGTCATTCTCATGCCTTTTATATTCACAAATTAGAAATTACAAACCATTACAAACCAAAAAATCATATTTGTTTTCTCTCTGTGTGTATTTGTTTCTCCGTTATCCACCATCCTTCTCATTAAACTTACTGTTTTCATCTCCTTCTCAGTTTTTTGTCACCCAGGCTTTCATAAGATCCTCCCCTTTATAAACCTGCTTTATTAACCTTAACCTTACTCTAACCTTAACCTAACTTTGACCTTAACTTCTAACCTTCAACTAGTAACCTCTTAACTCTCGACTAAAATCCATCTGAGCTAAAGCAAGATAAACCAGCTTCCTGCAGCCTCTAATCAAACTCTAACTTTATAACAACGTAACCTTCCCAGCCCCATTTTCCTTTGTCTTGTGATCACCTATATTTATGTGGTCTCCAGAGTTATTGCAGAAATGAATAAATTGTCACTTTGATTTTGCCTGGTTTTTCAATGACTCTAAGTGATCAATGTGGCACAGTAACACTGTTTGTGGCTACAAAACGTTGAGTCTTTACAGGCTAGGCAAATCTAGAACGTCAGAGATATTTTGTGCTCCCGCACCCTGATTTTTCACTTTAATCGAAATGTGAACGAATGTAGCAATAAGTTAAACTCCAGTGCAGTTAATCTCAACAAATGCTTATGTTAAAACATAAATGTAAACTTTTTGATGTAGAAATATATAACACAGTCCAATAGAGTAAAAAGGAGCATTGTAAACCAGGCAGAACTTCAAACTCAGTGACTGAATCCTAATTGCTGGTATCACAAAAGATGGCTCTGTACACAAAAATGTAATAATCTGACTTGAAGGTGCTGAACATTCCACGACTGAGCCTCTCACACCCCTCGTTGCACTGTATAAAGTATAGAAAATGCAGAGCTGAGATTATATTTTTTAAAAAACCCATGAGATTTATAAAACTATGTGTGCATTTCAAAATCAACAGAAACAGAAATATACCTATGCAGTATCACTGTCAGCTTAATAAAGCTATAAATATGCCTTAAATATGCCTTAGTCATTGTGCAGCCCCACGAGTCCCTAACCATCACTTTGCAATCAAGCTTGTTCCACGACTCATTAGACCTGTCAGTGACAGTGGTGGGGAAAAACAAGGTGTAGTTAAACAGACCATCATGATGTCAACATGTAACAGTCCAAGACCAGAACAAGTGTCCGTAACACTGCAGAGGAAAAATGTCACATACGGGAAAATATCATCAAAACTTACTTAAACAGATCCTCTGTATTTTTTTCTGGGCAGTATGTGTGACTGCATGCCTATACATGGGCCAAACCTCTAATGTTAGGCTCAGTGGATAGTGAGAACCCTTGATCCTTAGCCCTGTGGGTGCAGGCAGTCTGTGCCAAGTAGGAATAACCAAGGGCACATTGTTGCCATGAGTCATCCTTTGATTTTAAAAATGCAGACTAAGAGAGAAGCAATGCTGTGGATACACACACACACACAAAAGCAAACAAACTCTAAAACTGGGTGAAAGAGAGAAAATTAATAGAGGAGCTGCTCAAGCAAGAAAACAAAAAGGAATTATGAAAAACAGTCAAGAGTGGAAGGACAGTTTAATTTGAATTTGAAGGGGTTTAAGTTAAGCTGGCTCCCCTTCCCACACCCAAAGCTGTGCCTGTAAGGGAAGCATTTTACAATGCAACATTTCAAACTACACTTAAAAAGCCCACCGGCCAGTGACTGGATAAGCTCAATATTTTATTGTCCCTAATGGGACATTTGGCTTGCAGTCAGCCATGTAACACAATACAGCCTCACAATAAACAAAGATAGAGAAACATACAACTCGCAGTGAAATGAAACAATTGGAAAAAGCAGGGAGATTGAATGACTGGGGATAAGGGATGAAACTTGATGTAAAGAGCCTATCTGTCACAGTTAAACAGGTTTATGACTTGTAGGATAAATAAGAACTTCAGTCTGTTTGATTTAACTTGCGGTTGCCTGAAGGCACAACCTGAAATTCTTGCTCAGTGGAGATTCTTCCCCCTGCCTTTAACATGTTAAGGTTCAACGCTAATGCGGATGCCCAGTACTGAATAGTGGCAGTTTTTACAGACACCTTGTTCAAGTTCAGCTGGCTGGAAAAACGCTGCAGGAGCATAACTTGTCAACTTAAGAAAGCAAACCTCTCGTCCTTGCCTCATCACCCTAAGTTACAGCTGCGATCAAAGGCGAAAAAGACAGCAGCAGATCAGCGCGATAAAACTCCCCATTGTTTTGTGATACCGGCAGTTAGATTGTTTTCTTTTTCTTTTAGCCCCCTTATCTGTACAAGATTACCCAATGGTTTAATCACCAAGTTTGAGTGATCCGTCTAACCCAAACACCTCCCCTATTACTAATATTAACCTTGAACTTCACTGATGTTGTGTCTTCATTTTTGTGTCTCCTCCAGTGGGTACCCCGATTCGAGGTAAGATGCTTAACCATCACGATAAAAAGAGGAGAAAAATAAAAAGACTTTAACTGACACATAATCGAATATAACTACTTCTAATTCCACCAAAGTGACTAAATATGGGAAATAATCAGGGCTTTCCTGGTTAAAAAAAAACTACAACCTTTTTCTCTTCCCGCTTACATTAATACCCCATTTGTGTTCGTGTTCTGTGTCACATTCGTCGTGTATGTTTCACACTCCCACATTTAATGTCAACACTGATGTACTGTTCTTCCACCTGTGTGTGTGTGTGTCAGTGTGTTCTGTGTTTGTGTCTTCCTGTTATTATTAAAAATCAGGAAACTTTAGATTAAAAGAGCAAACAGATGAATGGTGAGGCCTGTTAGCTCTGCTAGGATTTGTATTGGTTTTCGTTTTGTTTGTTTACCGCTGACAATAAAGTTTTAGGTCATCAACAGGTTCATGGCAGAATGGTTGTTGAAAACTTATTTTTCCTCCAGCCCTGCTTTGATATCCTCCTCATTTGTGCATAAACCACAAGGACACTAACCTCATCTTATATTTGAATGCACCTCCCTAAAAAAAAGATAAGACATCGGGGGCAGCAAAAGTTACAAAAGTTGCTTTAATTCCCTCATGTTACTCTACGGGATATAAACCTATAACTGCAAATTTAGGAAGGCTGCTGAGAAAATGCCAGCATGGGCATCCTTTTAACATACAAAAGAACTGCCTTTATAACTTCAGAGGATGAATGGACGAATGGAAGGATATCAAGGTAAGAATGGAAGGACACGGGTGGGAAGCGGTGTGACTCCTGTGAATTACACAAAGGCTTTGTTCAAATAATTCTTCTTCTCCCCTCATTTTTTCCCCGGACATTTCAACTTTCCTTTGTAATTATCTATCCCACTTTATAACTGAAACATTCAGTCTCAGTTGATTCAGCGGGGTTGTTGTTAAACGCTTTTGTTCCACAGGCTGAGCAGGTACGTGAATATCTCAGTTTCCCATGGTTGTCCATGTAAGCAAGGGGATGAATTCAGCTCGTGTTTTTATTTATTTATTTATTCCCCTGAGTTCCCTGATGAGGATAAGTGGAAGAGCATGGATGGGTGTATGGATGGTTTTATTTAATTTTGGTTTTATGACTGCAGGCTGTTATGGCAAATAAGGGGAAAACCCCACAGTAGGTCCAGAGGTCCTCCATCCTCAATCGTTTCACACAACCAGTGCATGGAAATATTTTAAATCGTACCATGTTGTCACACATATTAAAGGACATCACAAGAGTCGGCAGTCCAACACAGCCAAACCCAGCCCTTCCTGCATCTCATCAGTTAATTAAGAAGGCCTCATAAATCATATTGTGACAAATGTAACTTGTGAACTCTGCATTTGCATAATGACTTAAGCAGCTTGAAAAAGTCGATTTTTCACCCATTGCCAATACTGACCTGCTGTCAGGAGTGTATGCCGCATATGTAATTACAAAACAAATTGGGTAGGAGTTGGAGGGGGACTGAAATTATAATGGAAGACTGAGGCATTTGAGAAAGACATCTTCATATGGACCTATGAACATGCAGGTGTTCTGTGTACAGATCTTGTTGTCCCACTGCGGAGTCGTGTCTATTTCACTCTGTGAAAGAGCTGATTCACATAATGTACAACTTCAATTAATTTTAGTTCCATACGAAGCCATGCAGGTGCCGGCCTTGAGGTAAGCGATCGCTATAAAGGTAGCTAGACTCCCTACCTGCTTCATTACTAATTTCATGGGAGCGTTACAAGCCACCAGATGGGCTCTGACAACAATGGCATCACACGTGGAGCCTCATGCTGGTGCGATCACAGCATAATGACCTTGGGGTGGTGGCAGAGCGTTGCGGAGTGACAGCCAGGACACAGACAGAGGGGAGAGACAGTGAGAAAATGGCAAGTCCAGACTTGGCTGCCATGTAGCGCTACTGGCTGTCTTCATTTATGCAGTTATTAAAGCTGCGGGTACACAGCTGAAGTCTGTAAATTTCAGTGTGTTGTCATTTATAGCTGCAAACAGAATTGATGTCCCATAACTCAGCAGTTCTTTGTTAATTGTGCAGTTCTGTTTTCTGAAACAGCTGTGGCAAAACTTAAATTAACCAACAGTTTGTGAAAATGAAAAGGAATTTTTTGTTTTGTTTTGTTTTGGGTTTTTGGTTTGTTTTTTTTTGCTTTTTATGCTTGTATACCCCTCAGCCGTAAAAGGTTGATGGGTAATTGTCATCACCCTGCCGAGCGGGCAGAGCGCTGGGCGGGCGAATAGTGTGGACACCCAAGGTGATGCAGGATTTTTGAAATTCTAACAATAGGTACAGTACAGCTACTAAAAATCTCAAAAGAGTTTGAATCTCAGTGACCTTGAACTCAGGGTCAAGGTCAGAGGTCAACATTTCTGAATACCACCTAGGTTTTTCACATTTATACCGCAGGTGCATCTACTTGAGGGGTAGCACTGGCTACCGTTAGAATCTTTTTTTCAGGTGTGGCCTGAATACCTTTCTCAGTTATTCAACACATTTCTTTATGTGTTTGCAGTTTTATATGGTAAGCTTACAACTTTTGAAAAAGCTATCAGTAGAAACTAAGGCATTAAAGTTTTATTGGGATTGCAGTCTGCACTCTTCTGTGCGCTGAGATGAGTTTAATGCACGTATTGAGGTTATTGTGTTTGTGTGTCCGTTCATACAGTAAGGTGCTAATTTGGGGTTTTAGTGAGAGCTGGCCAGCCGTTTTGTTCACCGCCTAAACAAATCTATCAAATCCTGCTGGAGCACACTAATTGAATTACACAAATGGGGCTTTGGGGGGGGGGGCACACATGGCAAAGCTGCTACAAAGCAGTGACTGTGGTGGGCAGACCACAGCTTTAGGCACTTTCTGAAATTAATCAACCATGCTGGCCCCTCCTCGCCCTCCTTTTATCCCCTCATCTGTCTTTTTGTTTTTCTGTGCCTGTCTGTCTTTTTAACTCTTCCTCCCACCCTTCTTTTATTTATCTTGTTTTTTTCTGTTTTTGTCTCTCTTTTTTCACTTCACCTCTTGTAAAGGAGACTTTTGTTCCACTCTTTTGCCACATCTCAGTTTGTGAATTTTTTTTCCCACCCAATCTTCATATTCTTTGCAGTTAGACCTTGTCATTTGGTATATTCTGTGCTTGTAAGCTACTAAAAAGGACAATGAAGTCTGTGAAACATCTGAATGGTCCCTGTCTGTGAATAAGATAGCTCTCTAGCCTTGACTTCTAGACAAATCTAGTCGGCTTGCAAGTTTTGGTTCTAAAATGATCAAAATTGGCATAAACTGAAAGCAAAAGATATCTGCTTTTAACAGTTTCTCAGCAAGAATGTTTGTCCCTGAATCAAAAACATGTATTTGTTGAACCTCGTCTAGGCAGTCTTCTTTGTTATCACACCTTGGCACCTCAGTGCTCTTCTTCAGGTCAGCCTGCAGCATGTGGCACTTTTAACCAGGGCAGCCGTCACAGCTGGGACGAATGTTCCATTACAGCCTTCTTTATCAAATGAATGAAGGCAGTAAACTTGCTGCAAGACAGTCACAGTGAGCAGCAGGGGAGGTTGGAGGTTGTGGGTCTTTGTGGTCACTCAGACTTGGAAGATCGATCAACCTGGATAACTGATGTCATTAGGAGACTTAGCCACTTTTTTCCCCCTTAATGCTGACCTGAATATTGTCCCATGCATTAATCACTGAGTAACAGACAGAAGGGTATCTTTTACTGCTCTGACCTAGTAAAACATGAATTATAACTCAGCAGAGGCAGTTTACTAATGATTATTGTAGCTGTTGTGCGGACAGCCGGCGCTCTTCCAGGACACTCTCTGATGCATTCCCAGTACAGCTCACATAGTGTCCTTGAAAAGTCAAGTGTCCTTTTTAAACGTCCTTAAATTAGATAGCAAAGAAATAAAGTGGTAACCACACAGTAATTCTCTATTATGCTGGGCTGGAGTTAAAGTTGCACCTTACAATATCTATTTATTTATCTATTGCTATGAAAAGTGACATCCCTAAAATGTTTAATCTGTATTCAGGACAGGACAAAACATTAAAAACAATGATTTGCTCTGTAGTAACCGGAACCGCAGGAGTTATAAACCTGCAAAAACTGATTTTGTAACTGGGGTAAAATGCATTTTTTGTTTGCAGATAATATATAAAGTAAAAGTACCCATGGTTTTTGTTCATCCAGACATGATTAGGAGCAGATTAGTACTGACACGAGTATTTTCTTCTCCAACCCCCCCGCCTGTGATCTGTGTAGTTAGAGCAGTTTTTATTTGTGATAAGGATTAATAGCTGGAGACAAGGAAGACGTGGCATTAAGACCCCATATAGGATAAATTTAATAGGCATGTGAGCAACACTATAAATTGCTGTCTTTATCAGTAAACACCGAGTGTTTGAACAGACCTGGTGCGTGTTTTTCTTTGTGTTATGTTTGCAAAAGATAATTTTCAGCATTTATTTCATTTCTTGTGCCACTGGCCACTTGCACAACAGGCTGGCAGAGCAGACAGAGCGCATTATGCAAAACACAGAGCGCAGCCATTTAAAATAAATAAATAAACACAAAAAGAGAAGTGAAAGGAACAAAAGGACACGTGGGTTTTCTTGTGTGCACACATGCATGCTGCAGCTCCAGATAGGTCATCAAAGACATTTGTTGTCTTTATACGGTAATGTTATCCGGCCTTAGACTGCCTGCCTGGTCACTGGTCACTGCAAAAAGTAATATTATTATTATTTTTTGCTTCCTCTTTATGTGGCGAGATAATTTAAATGAACTAAATCATTTACAAAAGAGCAAGCTGGAGCTCAAGGAAAATATATAGAGAAACGAACATGAAAAACTGTATTTAGCCCCGGTTTTCAAAAGGCAAAGTCACAGAGTCAAACACAGTTTTTAGTGTTTTTCTTCCTAGAATTTTTGAGAAACCCATTTTCTCAGAGTCATGGGGGGCCTGGAGGCTATCCCAGCTGTCACAGGGCAAGTTATGACAACTTTAAGACAGAAGCTAATAAATACTGTATATTCCCCCTTCTCTGACGTTGTCCCTGTACATTTGTTTTCTTTCGGTTCCTTTCCTTCATTTGCCTCTCGTCCTTCTCTGCTTTCAAGCATCGTGTACTTGCCCTTCTTGCCTCCCGAACTTTTCTCCCATGTTCTGCAACTAGAAAGACTCTTTGTGTTTTTCAGAGCTTCACATTGAAATAATAGCTCAAATCTGTAATGAAGCCAGTGGGGGCTTGGAAACAATAGATAATCCTACCTAGAATGGTGTCTCGGAGCAGATGAAACTCCCCGTCTTCTCTCAAAGTGTATTTTTTCTCTCTTTGCAATCCCCCCTTTGCCAGAAATGTTGTTAATAGCTGACTCTCGGTTCATTTTCTTTGATTCTTTGTGCATCATTGAGATATCGGTGGTCATATCTTGTTTACTGTCAAATTACACATGATCGATTGACATTTATTTTTTACTAGAGGCAAATCATCAGTAGCCGCTGACAGCACGTGACATAGAGCATCACTTGTTATTCAACCGTGTGGTAACAGTTAACAACGAGGGGCTTCCAGCGATTTTATAATTCAGCACAGTGAGTGAGGGTGACAAGCCGTTGGCAGAGCTTTCTGGAAGCGTCCACCTGGAGTTGAACTTCACACAGTCCTTACTTTGTGGTCTCCCTTGTGCTGAGGCACTCAGCTTCTGAGCACATTCCAACCCACCTGCCACCGCGCTGGCATTTGCTGTTCCAAGTGCACATCAAACAAATCCAAATCAGATGCTTGCATAAACCCACGGCGAAGACTGTGCCACCTGCACTCTGCAGGTAGATTTTTTCATTTGGTTCACGAGCTGTGTGCCAGGAACAGTTCCCCCGTGAGGGATGAGGATGATCTGAGTTTAAGACTGAAATGAAGAGATGGAAAAAAGAAAAAAAATATAGCGCCATAGATTGCTGTGGCTTTGTGTCTTTATTATTGGTTTGAAAAGCAAAAACTGACCCAAAGGTATAAAATAGTCACGAGGGAAAGTGAGTTATCTTTATAATTAAGCAGGATCAATGATCTCATTTGTGGCACAGCTGAAGCACCTTATTAGGCCAACGTTCCAGAATAGTAGCCTTGTTCAACACTGTGTTCAATCTACTTTGCTGATGTGATGGAGTAGGTTATGGTATATTACAAAGCATCCAGGGAAGCTGCTGGCATATTGATGCTTCCTGGCTAAACGTTAACGAGCAATGGTGCTGTGTTTGTTAGAGAGGCCTCGGCTGCAATCTGTCTGCTGAGCCAGCCAGAAGCCCTAATGATATCATCAGGAAGTGCCGTCAACAGCGCTCTAATGAGGAATGATCTGACGCCTGTTGTTTCACCTCCCTCCTTTGTCCCTTGCACCTTTTTCTTCAGTGTCGCCAGGCATTTCGGTTTACTGTATTTGCGCATACTATATAAGAAGCGCTGCCGGTGAGAAATAATGTCTGAAAGTAGCTCAAAGACGTCTGCTTTCGATTGCATAATAATGACAATAAGCGAGAAAAGAATGGGAGTCAAAGAGAGTGGCGCACAAAATAGAGTGAATGTATAAGCGATTAAAATGCTTAGGAATTCAAATAACTGAATAGCAATATTAAAACCTGAATATTAATAATAATAATGCTTTATTGTATGTATTTGTTTGCAAGATTATTTGAGCATTTGTCACAATTTTGATGAGTAGTTATCGCATGATAGCAGAAGGGCTGGAACGCTGCATATGTGGATGTGTGGACATTTTCTCATAAACTCTCCCCCTGCACCCGCACGCGC
>VUQG01000289.1:0-29662 GCA_015106755.1 Etia nguti
CTGTATATTTTATTTTATTGTTTATTCTATTGTATTTAATTTTTAAAATATATATATACACACACACACACACACACACACACACACACACACACACACACACACACACACACACACACACACAGATATACATATTTAGTATACACATTCAGTAATGCACATACACTCTTATATTGTACATATATCTATTCATATAATTCTCAGATTCCCATTCTTATATTTTGCTTTGTTCCTGTTTCTTGTATTTTGCACACCTCTGTTGCTTGTGAAACTTGCACATAAGAATTTCACTCGCATGTACTGTACCAGTGTACCTGCACATGTGATGTGACAATAAAAGTGATTTGATTTGATTTGGTCAGTAGTTAAAGGTATAGTTCATTTTTGAGGTTATTTAATAGAAAGAAAAAATGTTGTAGTCATAGATATACGTTGATCAGAGTGTAATTGTGTCTTCTAACAAACTAATGTGTTCTTACGAATTAATCCTTTAAAAATATGTAGAAACAGGCGTCGGTTTCTGGAAATGTTAATCTGTTAATGTTATGCCAGCCAGTGTTTGGGTCCAGTGTCCCCGATTTGCTTAATTCTAAACACATTATGATTACATTTTGATATTATGTGAAAATTTATTTGTGAAGTCCAACAATATTAGCTCTACTTTAAAGAAAGTTTAGCTAACAATGGCTAACATTAACAAGCTGACAGCAGAAAAAGTAGCACTTAATGGCAGAAACGTTCAGCATATCCTCGACAACTCACTTCACTATTGCTGTTATCACATAGAAGTGAGATACGCTGACTTACTGATTCAAATCAGACTCCTTTCACAACATTTTACAGCCTCATCCAGAGTAAATAGATGCGGATGCTTCTCACCTGGCATTAACAGCTGAGATAAACAGTAAGAGGATGAGCAGTAGGGGTGGTGACAATATCACCACATCAGACCTGGAGAAGGAGTCAAAACTGGAAACAGTTTTTTATGAAAGTTTCATGTTTTCAAACTGCTGCAACATTGTCCTCTGTGTAATCTGTGAATCCCTGAGCTTGTCTACTGAAGCTAAAATGGTGGTAAAAATTGGCATACTTATGTTTTCAACCAGCACCACAGTGCACCAAGTTACCAAAAAGGAGAGGTCCATACCCGCCAAAGTGACATAGGTAAATTTAACATCACTTCATTACATGGCACCACCACAACAAAAGTGCCCTTGTGCACTTGAAATTAAAGGGGTAAAAAAAAGATAGAATTCAGTTGACTGCAATCTGCAATCTACTGACATCTAGTGGTTCAATTTCACACACTGTAACTTTAAAGCAGGCATGAATGTTTGGACTGTTAAAAGGTACAAAAAAGCATTAGAAATGGTTCAAGCAATTCTGAAAAAAATAAGATGTGGTAATACTGTGGTCCACGATTTGAAGTGTTGTTTTAGAATAACCTAATGCATGCTTAACATGTTGTTATACATGCAAAAAAAAGTGTGAACAATACTTTCCATTAATATTTCCCATTAAACTGCTGAATGTGGTGGGCTGCAGCAGTGCTTATCATCATGTACTTCTTGTAGAAGATTTTGCAGTGCTGAGGACCGATGAAGGAAACTACATCCATTTCAAGATCTGTTGCTAGGGAGTGGTGAGCAATAAAGAGTGTGTTAAATTAATCAGAGCCGTTTGGCTGCCTGGGTGGCGTCACCTCACTGACTCATCTCTGGTTTCACTGTCCGGAATAAAAGTTTGAAGAAGGCCAGTAATCGAACAAAGAAAAAATGATATTGGACCTCCTGAATCTTTCAGTGGAGCTGGGTGACAGCACCAAATGTATTTTGCTTTGACTGGGACAAGTGGTGAGATTGTAGTAAAAGCTACAATGCTGTGAGGGCTGCGATATGTATCATCAGTGAACAACAACGGCCTCCCAGAAGGGCTATTGGGTCGTGTCTTGGCTGAGTAGCATGTCAGGAATGAATGGAAGTGATTGAACAGGACTGAGAACATGTGACCAGGAGACATGTTAATGGCCGAGCATGATTAATGGCTGCGTTTGGTCATTAGTGTAATGGAGCAGCACAGTTGTGAGCAAGCCGTAGGAAGGATATTCATTTGGAATCTTGTTTATGCAATTTAAGTGAGACAGAGACAGTTAAAGGGCATGTGGAGTAGTGCACATATGAATGATGCAGGCATATGCAAATTAACTCTTGGTTTTAAGTGTTCTTAGTTGAGAAATGTTTTTATGCACATGCTTTGTCTCATACTCTGCTACCTATGGTCTCAGTGTACAGCAGTAAAACCATTTTTGTGAAACAAGAATACATGTCACTTTAAACTTTGATTCATAAATACAAATAATAATATCAAAGTCATATTCCCCTTGGCTTTCCTTTCACTCCATGTCTTTATTCTATATAAAGCCTCTTCCATTAAAGATTGCTGCAATGACGTCAGCCTTTTCTCCTTTACTGCAGTGTGTCATACATGAACCTTACTATCACCAGTGCTTTGTTGCTTCAGCGCGTGAGTGTAGCCTGCCGCATTATAGTAAATCATTTTACTCCAGTGGGGAATGATACTGATAGTAATAATTTTTTCAGTGCACTCAGCTACAACATTCTTAAAACCACAGTACTTCCTGACCACATCTGCTGCTCCTGAATGTTCACCATATGGTTGCACATATTTCATAACGTTGTAGTCCAAACACGGCATCTTGTGTATTTTGTCATAGATTTTTGAGTGCCATGTATTGGTTTCTACTTAACAAAACTGCTGTTTGGTGTTGGGGAAAATACTTTGAGTTGATTATGCATTGTTCCAGGTACTTTACATGTGTGCACCATTTTCAATCAGGCCTTTTTCTTTCAAGCTTAACAGGTTTGTTTTTTTTAATAGTATGGATTGTAGATCTGCAAATTTGAGAAGCTTCTTATCTTTACACATGCAACACTTATTCCAGCTCTTGAGCTGGCATCACTGTAGTTTTCCTGACCTACAGATTAATATTATGACTTTAATTTATAGCTCATATACTCACCTGCCACAACACACCTGTTCAGCTGCTTTTTACTGCAAATATCATTCAGTCATGTGGTAGCAACTCAGTGCACTTTGCCATGTAGACATGGTCAAGCAAGATGACCTGTAAAGTTCAAACTGAGCATCAGGATGAGGAAGAAAGGTGATTTAAGCGACTTTGAACTTGGCCTGCTTGTTGGTGCCAGGTGTCTGAGTATTTCATAAACTGCTGATCTACTTGGATTTTCCACACTGCCATCTGGCCTGAAAAAGAAAAATATCCAGTGAGCCGCAGGTCCCTGGGTTAAAATGCCATGTTGATGTCAGAGGTCAGAGGAGAATGGGTAGGCTGCTTCGAACCACAACAATAACCCAATTACAACCAAGATATGCAGAAGAGCATCTGTGAATACACAAAATATCAAATCAGCACCAGAAGATCAGACGGGGTGCCACTGCTGTCAGCCAAGAACAGGAAACTGAAGTTATAATTCTCAAGGACTTTCTAAAATTAGACAATAGAAGATTAGAAAAACCTTATTTGGTCAGAGTCCCAAATTCTGCTCATCATTCGGATGGTAAGGTCAGAAGTGGGTATAAACAATATAAAAGCATCAATGTGTGGAAGTGTTGGTGTGGTGTAATGGTGTGGAGGATATTTGTGGGATGTGGTAAAGTGGGAGAGTCTCAACATGGATGTGCAGCCAGCAAATTCTCATCAACTGTGTGATGCTGTCATGTCAATACGGACCAAAATGTCTGAGAAATATTTCCAACATCCTGTTGATTCTTTGCCATGAAGAATTAATGCTGTGAAGGCAAAAGAGGATCCAAGCCAGTACCAAAAATGTGAACTTAATAAACTGGCTGTGAGTTAGTGTCAGTTTGGGGTTATACTGTGCACTCAGCAGACATCTATTCAGAATTTGCTAAGACAAAAAATTCTGACTATCACATCAGAATGACTGAAAATAAATCAGGCACACAAACAACAGTGATAAAGTTCCATTTTATTAATTTCGGGGTATCAAATGATGTTCAGTTATACATTTGATCTCATTTATATTGTAAAGACATTGAATGGAAATGCGCTAGTATTGATTTTCCAATAGGTTTAGTATGTGTAGGCCACAAATAAGAGAATATGTTATGACTTCTATAAACTATCAGTGCCAATTGATACAAATATTATGGGTCAAAATAAATATCAGTTTCAACTACAAATGCTTGAACACCTTGAAAACACTTTTACAGTTTCACAGTGACTCCTGATTCCTACATATCTTGTACATGGGGCTTCTTTTCACCTCATTGGTTCTGGTTTAATGGCAGGGAGTTACAGTATCAGAGACAGTACAGACAGTATTCTGTATATAGGCAAAATGATAGCAAATATTGTTGATGTTGACTGCATTTATTAACAACAGTATTCACACAATCCTTCCCTGAAGCAGTGGACGGCTCTCTCCTGGTGACTGTCGACTCAGCAAGTTCCACAACAGCAAAGGCACTGATGTTACTGCAGAGATGCCTCCATTATTAGCACGGTCTTCTCTCAGCGGCTGGTACTGCTTGAAGCGCCTGTTTAGAAAAATTGCACAAGTGAGGACAGCCCACTTACAGCATTATCACAAAGTTAAACTGAATATCAAAATTTCCCCTCATATCCTTTTGATGTGACATCAATCAGGAACAAACTGACAACTGCCTTTTCACACTGTCGCCAACTTGGCTTTAAAAACCCCCCAAAACAAAACATGTGGTGGGGTCTGACTGTTAAACTGATTGCTCATTGGCTAACAACTTGTCAACCAGAAGTCATTGGCCAAAAAGTATACTATGGATATTCTTCCTTTTTGGAACTTAGTGTGACTAAGATTTACAAGTTTACATAATTGTTTATTAAATATGGTCCGACATGAGTGAAGAAGCCCATAAACTCCGCAAGAAAGTGTTTGCAGAGGTCAGAACAGAAAACGGTTTCCCCATAGACTTCTAAAGGTCTGGAAGTCTTTGTGTAACCACAGCTATCACCATCTGGTGGCCTTCAGAGAGAATGAAGGTTTAAGGCGCTTAAGCTTAACCCTGCAGTGGCTTCATTTTTCTGGTCGAATCAGTTTTCTTATCTAATTCTTGCAAAGAGAACCTGTAACTTTATAAAATATTGTATGATTCCACTGATGAAGGTAAAATTTATAATGGATATCGCAATATATGATTTATAATGCAATAAGCAGCCAGTTGTGATGTTCCAAGGGAATCTATCCTTGGGCCTTTACTCCACCTATAACTGTTTATGCAATATTTAATATGTAATATGAATATTCAGTTTTCCTGGTCAGCTCGACATCTCTTAAATTAGAATGCGTGGTTATTGCATGCATATTGAACCATGATTCCTGCATAACATAAAGAAATAAATATTATAAATAAATATACATAAATTACAGATATAAAGTTAAAATTAATTTTTTGCTTGAAGTCATATCAGTATTGTTGACTACACGAGTGTTTCCTAAATTTACCTGTACATCAAACCAATACAACAGATGACACAGGCGAGAACCATAACACCGAGCACCGTAGCAGCAGTTCCAGCTGGTGAACCACCGGAGGCTGAAAATGAAGCAGGTTGTTAGAAGAAATGAGAAATGAGAAGGGAAAAAAAACTGTAAATTAGCTAATTTTAGTTACTGGTTATTGTTTTTCCTTTTACTCACCTACTGACACACTGACTCTTGCACTTGCCATGGCAAGACTGACATCATTAGTCAGAGAGACATTAAGGCAGAATACTCCAGAGTCATTGAAGAACTGACGAAGGATCATCTGACAGTCTGGAGAGGGTGAGGCTGCATTACAGATGGTTTGCACCGGTGTGATACAGTCAGCATCAGAGATAACAGTGCAGACCTCACTTGGCAGACTACAGGAAGGAGAGATTGAGGATGCAGAGATGTTGTTGCGGGGAGAAAAATGATGACTTGATGTATTAACTCCATAAAGATAATCTACTAAACAAAAGAAATGACACATAACAGTCTATTATTATAGTTTCTGTTTGATAGCGCACAGGTCTTTCTAAGAAAGTGGACTGTGTTGATACTATAATATTGTTGTCTGTAAATTTGTACATTGATTAATTAAAGTGGTCGGTTCGAGTTCGACAGGTGTTTGGATCGCATGTGTTTCGAGTTTTAATGAGAAGTCACAATGATTAGAAACTTACCTCACTGAATGTTTTCGGTGGTTTGAGTGCAGTATGAGTAGAGATAGTGTTTAAAACTCCAGACTAAATTAAACTTCTGTTGATTTAGCTTGTGAAGTTTCTTGATGAGTGTTTTTACCCACCTTCCCTGACAGGTAATGGTGACATCCACAGCATTCTGATCCAACGCCGTCTCCAGTGACACAACGTTGGCCACCTGTACAATCTCAACACTTTCGATACCCTCTGCAGGTTTGAAACAGGATGAAAGAGAGATTTTAATATTACTAAAATTCTTTCTGTTAAAGCATTAGTGTCATGTATAGTATAGTAACCAAACTTGCACAACAACAAAAACTATTTTTACTTACAAACTGGAGAAAGAGTTAGAGAGGCGACGTTAAGATGGTCTGGACATGTGCAGAGGAGGGAAAGTGGACATACTGGGCAAAAGGTGTGGAATATGAAGCTACCAGGCAGAAGGAAAAGAGGAAGACCACAGAGGAGGATCATGGATGTAGTGATGGAGGACAAGCAGAGTGTTAGTATGACAAAGGAGGATGCTAGGGATAGGGGCCCTGTAAAGGGCGCAGGCTAAAGAAGAAGAATTTTGTGACTTACGAACAACATCGACAGATGTAGCGAGGGAGCCGTAGCGGTAGACCATACAGTCAGCTGTCAGCTCCGGTGCTTGTCGTTTAGCCACAACGAGGGCAACCTGAGCTGGATCTGCTTCCATTTCAATCTGAACTTCAGCTTCGGCTGGCGCAGCCTCGTCTGCAGCTGCTCATGGGGGGAAAAAAAAACAGTGTTAACAGTTCTGGTAGAAGATGAATCGTTTCCTTTCTTTATGGGTGTTTCAATTTACAGTATGTGCTCACCTGCAGCAGCTGCAGTAGCTGCAACTTCGTTCTCAGTTTCCACTGCTTCCACTTCTGCAATAACTACAGCGGGTGCTGCCTCTTCTACAGCTGTAGGCTCAGTGGCAGCAGGCGCAACAACATTATCAGCAGGGGCTTCTGTTTCAGCTGGCACAACCTCTGCAGCAGCAGTATCCTCTACAGCTTCAACAGCATCCGCAGCTTCTTCCTCTGTAGCTCCGTCTGTGATGGGAGCAACAGTGATGGTGTCAGCCACCTCGACTTCTTCTCCTTCTGCAACAGGGGCAACTGAAGCAGCAGCAGCAGCATCAATCACAGCTACATCTTCAGTGGCAACTGTAACCTCTGCGGTATCATCTGCAGCAGCCGTATTAGCATCTGCTGGCTCTTCGGCTCCTGGTGCAACGGTGCCAGCAGGGGCCACCTCTGCATCACCTGCCTCCTCCTCTCCCTCTGCGGCAGGAGCAGCAGTGTTGGCGGCAACAACGGCTGTATCTATTGCTGCAGGAGCCACCGAGGCAACTACCACGACCTCTGTGTCGGCATCAGCAGCCGCTTCTCCATTGTCTGTGTTTGCATCTGCGGGCTGCACAGAAGCAGCCGCTGGAGTGGCGTCTGAGGCAACAACGTCCACAGCGATTGTATCTCCTCCTTCAACTGGGACAGCAGGGACAGCTGCCTGGGTGGAGGCCATAACAACTACTGCTGGGACAGCAGAGGCATCAACAGGAGCGGCTGAAAGAAAAGCACAAAGCTGCTGAGCAAAACGATGTATGTGTAGAAGGTAAAGAGAAGACTGATGAGTTTTGAGATCTCACCAGCAGTGGGGTTTCCACAGTTATTGGGGATGCTCGCCATCAGAACCACCTGAGGCTTGAAGGTCCCGGCTGCAATGTATGTGTGTGTGACCGTGCGCTCCCTGGAGATCAGAGTTCCACTGTTGTCACCAAAGTCCCAAGTGAAGCTGATCTCTGCATTGTTTAGGTACTGGCTGGGATCATGGATGTTGATAGTAAAGCCAATAGCCTGGTTCTGGATGAAGTTCTGGTCGTTCTGATTTACATCATTGATTTGGGCCAGAGATATGGTGAATGGAACCTGGTCTAATGACGGAGCAAAAAACAAAGGGCTGTTGTGATGAGAGCTCTGAAAAGAAATAAATACAGGATCATTTCCCTTAAATTGGAGCTTAGAAATGGTTTCACTGGTCACCTGTGATGGTGAAGACTGTAGAGGCATATCCGAGGGGGATAAACCTGTTTCTGCCACGGCAGTGATAGATGACGACTTCCATGTTGTAGGAGCCCAGGGGAATGTTGTCTGTACCAATGGTGAGTGAAGAGGACGGTCCATCTGCCACCTGCCAGTAGCGCCCTAAAACACAGTCACATTAGGGAGATTTAGAGGACAGTAGCACAATAATCAGTGAAGCCTCATATACACGGTGGTGATGCTCACCACATAATCTGCTCATGATGAACATGGAAAAATGGGAAGCACTTGGTCCAAAATATCAGTTGTTTCAAATAGTGTTAATATCACAACATCAATTTTGTTTTAATGAAAACATTTAAGCAAATCATTTCTCATGACCTGACTGATACAGATGAGATAAAGAATAGTCACATACGATTTAATTTTTTACACCTGTTAGTAATCATTTATACTTAATAGCCGTCACCTTCATCCCAAAATTGTGAAAATCTTTGGTTACAGCAGTTAAAAAATAAAGTTAAGCACAACAAACATTTAAGTAGCTTAAACAAGCAGGTGTTATATGAGGTATATGACTGAATATGTTTTACAACTCCATACACAATTGCTTGTATGGAGTCTGTACCGATGGTGGCAACTCAACTCACTGGCAAATGGCAGATATAACAAAAAGTAAAACTGTAAAGTTGGAGCAAGCTGACTGAAAAAAAGCTAATGCTAACTAACAAAACTCAGAAGTGTTAAGAAATAATACTCAAAGGATGAAACAGTATAGAACTAGAAGATAAATCACTTCATAAACCTGCAAAACTGAAAACACTGGTTCATCAACCCAGAAACCATTCTCATAGTAAAAGTTGCTGCACCTGTTCTTGCTCTGACCACATGCAATCAAATTATGTCATTTTTGTGTTTATTATATTTTTATAGATAATAAAGATTCTGAGGGATACTGCAGCATCGCCATTATGGACGGGCCTGGGGGGTCTGATAAAGTCCCTGTGCCCCTTCAGCTGAGTTCTGCTTATACACTTCAACTTTAAGTTAAGTTAGCGAAACAAAAATTAATACCCATATTGCTATAAGTTATTGCAGTGCGAGGAGGACACTGAGCAGATGGGTGGAGGTCAGACTTTGGGATGTACCCCTCATGTTTCTTTGAAACTTAAAGCATGACCGTACTCAAAATTTCCAGAACAAGTGTTAACTCATCACACAACTGTTCAATTGTGTGATGAGTTCAAAAAAATCTCCTGTTGGTCTCCTGCTTTGCCTCTGAAATCTAAGAAGTATATTTTTGCACTTTTATAACTGTGGCTACATTTCTTTACAAGTGTACTATGCGTATTTGGTTGGTCCCTATGCCCCTCTGTCAGAGTTGGCAGCCCGGCCAGTTTATTTGGTCTGCTGCAGAGCCTGTGTAGCTGTAACTTACCCCATGTTTTCCACACAAACACATAGTGGGGCTTCCTGTTCTGGCTCCCGTAGAAAGGTGTGCCGTCGGGGAAAACTCCGGTCCACTCAGTGTCCTGGTCTGGATACACAGCCTGACCCTCCTCATACTGTTTACCTGACACAGACAGTAACCATCAATCAAACATGCAGCAGGAAGACATATCTGGTACATTACAACTGTAAGACTTTAGTTTAACTATTGAAAAAACTACAAAATTGGTTTAGAACAACTTGACACTGTGACACTGTGCTGCTGCTAACCTCTTATGAGGTGATTTTGAGAAAAATAAATAATTACATGTTATGAATAGTAAAAAGTTAATATGTTCCAGAATGAACAACAACAACAATAGTAATAATAATAATAACAATAATAATAATAATAATAACAACATTTATCCAGGAGTGAAAACAATTTAGGAAAGGTTCTACAAAAGTTAAGTTGCTAATATTACATCTATGGTACCGCCTAATGCCTCTACTTTGAACCCCCCCCCCCTTGGTAAGAAAATTTCCTACCATCGACGGTGCAGTTATTTGCCCAGACCACCTCTCCACCTGGGAGGACCGTCTGGTTTGGTGGGAAATTCAGACTAATAGTGAAGCTTGCTTTTGCTCCAGTCAGGGTGGGGGCATCATTCTTGAGATCAAAGGTTACGTTACCACCTGAAAAATAACATGTCACGTGATTTAGCATCTTATGATAGACTGAGAGAGAAAAAAACTTTTTTCAGTGAGCTCACCCAACCAGCAGTTTCTGAATCTCGGGTCTCCATCATTCCACACCGGATACATGCGTGAGTTCCATGATCGATAACGAGTGAAGTGACTTCTCTGCCCTGTCAGAAGTCATTGAAACTCTTCAGAAAAATAAATTACACTATGCAGCATGTGTTATTCTGACAGCTCCCACAACTTTAATTGTGAACATTAAATGTAGATACACATTCAACTCAACACTGTAATCAAGTTAAACTCCTGTGGCCTTTTACATTGTAGACATAATTCTAAGTATGTATATATTTATCAAGACACGGTGCAGTCTGCTTATGTTTCTTGGTATTGTTAAGGTGGAGAGGTGTCAGGGTTCTTGGCGGTGGGAGTCACAGGACCTGCAATCCCCCTCAATCCCTTTCATGTGACTATCAGCTGAGCAGCAACATCAGTAATCCTAGTGAGAGGAATAAGGGCTCCCAGACACTGACTCACTGCCCTTTTCTCCCAGATAGCGATGTGTTAGTGAATGTGAAAAAGACACTCTGATATCTTTTTAGATATCACAGCCTAAAATATACCTACTGTGACATGATTAATGATTTTCAGAATTCAAAAGATTAAAAATACCATTTTAGACCTTATAAATCACCTTTGAAATCATAGAAGTCTAAAGTCATTAATCAAAATTGGCATAAAACATAGTGTAATGGTATGAAATTTGACTGTGAAAATGTGTTTCTGGCACCTCCTTTTAACAGAGCGGAGAGTGTGCTGGCATGAAACAAGCGTTAAATAGCTGTCCAAAGAAAAGCTAAGCTTAAACAAGCTTGTAATTGGTGGGCAGGAAGAAATGTGTTGATTTACTTCAGTCACAGTAATCCAGAGTAATCACTTTGCCTCTGCTGGTACAAAGTTCATGCATCACACATAGCAAATCACTCTGTCTTAACAAGAAACACATATTTAGCTCCCCAAATACTGGTTTTATTTTTTAATCCCATCAGCTGATTAATATTTGTTTTATTTATTTGTAGATTTCCTATTTTTCTCTTTCATAAAAGTGGGCGATGAGATAGAAAATCAGTATAATTCCTGCAGGCTAAAAAAAAACAACATTAAAAAGGTGCTTTTAAAAGCCATTACCCTTTTTATCTCCTTATATGATATATTTTTTAAAGTGTAAATATCAAAGAAGTTACTTTCTTCTTCTTCAGAGGTATACCTTTAGAAGAAAGAGGTATAAAACACACATTAAACAACATGTCGGTGTTCGTTCATGTCTGTAATTTTGGATGTATACTCACTGATTGCAGATGTTGTAGTAGCAAATGCCAAAACAAGCAGCACCAGAGTTTTCATCGTGTGTTTGGTTTTCTCTCCTCTCTGAACCCTGATCCTCGCCCTGCAGTCCTGATCCCCAACTCAACTCTCAGAGACTTATCAAAAGTCTGCTTACCCTCTTTAAGAAGGGCCTGGACCTCAATTACCATAAAGTTTCTTCTACCCTCTGACATCACTGGGAGGCTGTAAATTGGCACCTCCCCCTTTTTAGGAAGAGTAAGTAGAGTTTTATTAGCTTCAGTTGTAGTTTGGCAAAACTGTGGCTTTTATTCATAACTTTTACCATTGATAATGTTGTATTATTACATTTTTTATCTTACCTGAGCAGGCTGGTTTCCTTCGTTTGAACTGTTGTCATTAGAGAGCCTCATTTTAGCCATATTTCATCACTTTATTTTTTCAGATTCTGCTTGTTAGTGTCAAAAATCTCCAGAACTCAAGAAATTGAACAGAGAACATATTTGTGGATAAAGTGCATGTTAATAATTCACATCCTTAATAAGTGCATTACTGGAAAAATCAATAGATCCTGTCTGTATATTGTAAATACAAATGTTTGCAATACCTGTTTCAGGATGGAGTGTGGAGAGCTGTGTGCGAAGCTTGATGCATGTCTGTGTTTGACATATGACCTTACAGCTATGTGGGTATGGGCATCACAAGATGAGTGGTTGGGCTGCAGATCAATAGCATCCTTTTATTTCCTCGGTATCCCGGTGTCCACCTCGGGCTGCTGCAGCTCAGAGAATCTGCAGCATAGATGACACACCCAAGCTCAGATCTCACACAGTGCAGTTTCGTGCAGCAGAGGATCGCGAATACTTTTGGCAGAAATGGCGTTATTCTGGAAATAATAATTTTCTTAGCAAATACAAGTCAAACAGTAAAAGTTCTTTCTGAAGGACATCTTACTGTAATACCTAGCTCTAACACTGGGAGCTGTTGTGTGAAAATGCTGTTAAGTACACCAAATTATAAGTTCAGCTTTGCCTGTGATCACTTCCAGGAAGACTCTTGTATTGAGACTGGGTTGCTCAGCTACTGCTGATTTGTTTGGAGCTGTGTGTTTGTAGTCAATTCTGGGCTGCAGATGTGTGGCCACTTGAGCTGTTGAGGTGATGCAGTGGTTTCCTCCCACAGTTAAAACATAGAAACTATCTGTTTCACTATGTTAGCCCAACAATGGTTTGGTGACCCATTCGGGGCCTTTCATCAGATGGGGTAGACTCCAGCTCACAACAATTCTTTACAGCAGGGGTGTAAAACATTAGGCCCGAGGGCCAGAATCGACCTGCCAAACACTCCAATCCATCCCACCTGATAGCTTAGGATAATGTGAAGGAAGGCATAAATTTTGGACTTTTAACTATATTTTCATAAGTTTTACAGCTTTTGCTACTGATAAAGAATTTGATTGTAAGACTTAAAACAGTTGGGACATGGGGGGAAAAAGGCTGGAAAATAAGAGTTACTAAAAAGAAACAGCTGGAGGAAAATTTTGCAGCTAATTAGTTTAACTGCCAACGAATCAGTAACATAATTGGGTATAAAAAGAGCATCTTGGAATTGCAGAAGGACAATGGGTAGAGGAGAAAAGTAAGCTTGAGGCCAAAAATCAGCAGCACTGTATTAACAACATGATTCTGTTATGGAAATGACCGCATGGGCTCAGGAACACTTCCAGAAATCATTGTCTGTGAAGACATGATCCAGAAATGGCGCCATCGTCTCTGGGACAAAGCTCATTTAAAATGGACTGAGGCAAAATTTAAAACTGTTCTGTAGTCAGAGGAATCAAGATTTAGAAAATCCCTGGACTAAAGAGGAGACGGATTTTTTTCAGTTTAAACAATTTAAGGTTTTCAGTTTTAATTGAAAATAAAATGTGAGTTTATTAGATCTTCAAATTTTCTAAATTTGTTTTTATTTTCATTTTTTTACAGCTACCTGACTGGGGTTGTATTTCATAAAACTGTTAAAGAGTGGGGGAAAACAGTGAGACTAATTTATTACTTATTACACACATAATACATTCAGGTATAAAAAGTAACATGTTAAATCAGTAAGAAGGTAAAGTGTAAAGTGACTGCTTCCCAGCTTTTATTATCACTCACTTTCTAATTTTCCTTTTTCAGTTGTTTTATTAGGTGTTTGGTTTTTTTTTTGCTTTCTTATTTCCACTTTGTGTAAAAAAAAGTCTTATACTTTATACAGAGTAAACTTAATACAGAGTCATTTTGACAGTGACTGGTGGCTTTCCCAGTAATGTTCTCTCATGCCCGTGAGACTATTCAGGCTGCACTACATGTGACCCCTCATGTGCTCCTCAACAGAGTTCAGTAGGAGAAAAAGGTCTCACACGGAGCACCTGACTTAACATACCACATACCACAAATAGGCTCATTTAGTCTCCACTTTTTATTATCTTAATAAATTTGTTCCTGGGTTTTGGGGAATTGATGGAATTAACACAGAACCTTGTTTCATGAAATTTGATCATTTTCTACACAAATTATTTGACATTATAAATATTTCTCAATTATACTTAATAACAAGTCCTGTAAAGCCCGGAATCCTCAAAAACTATTTCAGCACAATCAATATAGAGCGTGTCAACAAAACTCAAGTCAAACAGTCACACAGGCTTCTCTTTTCACGCACTATTAGAAGCTGAGAGATGTGATTTAGAACTGACCCCAAACCAGATCAATAAAGCCATCTGGTATATGAAAAGTACCAGACTAGACAGTCAAATCAGTTCATGGCCACAGCAGCCATCAGTAGTCATTCGGTGTGTTCAAATGGCTTAAAACAAACTCTCCTCATTTTTTTTCCTTTGTTCATCATTTGTATTTTTCCACTAGACTAACACAAAAAGAAGATTTGCCTAAAGAGAAACCTCAAACCAAGGTAAACACGTACAGCACAACTACTTCTACAAACACAAAACTTCCACTGATACATGATGGAGCATGTAGTGCAGAACAATCACCAGGCTAATCTGCTGTATACAGGACCTGTGCCAAGGCTGCTCATGATTCACCATCAGATTATTCAGGCTGTGGGAGATCTCCTGACAGGAAACTTGCTTCCTAATTACCTCTGTCCACACAGATTATGAAACCAACTCCTCTAAGCTACAGGGAGAACAGGGAAAATCTGAATCCTCCTCCAGACAGACAAATATTCAGACGTGTTACATGCGTCACTTTCTGTGGATCAGTCGTAATTTTACTGATCAGTGATCGGAGAATGAAAATACTCTCATCTACATGGGAAACTTGGTACAGCCTACACAATTAAATGAGAACTAACATCTTTGCTGTCCCCAAAGACGTCACTTCACCTATAAATATGCAACGTGGAGACGTGTTGGGCCTGCGGGCTTCGATCATGTGCAGTACTGGAATGAATACTTTCTGTGTCTCTTAGCACCAAATAAGGGTGTTTCTTCATGCCGCAGGGGGAATCTACTGACTTAAAGACAATTGCGGTTAAAATTTCAGATCAATATTGACCTTCTTTAAAGCAGACATCTGGCATACCAGAGAAAAACACGGGTGTTACTGATAACATTAACAATGACTGTGTGTCTTTAAACAACTCTGCAGCATAATCATATAACACCAGATTAGATCTGCTACTGTTTACACTCTTTACACTCATAATTTTGCTAATGTGATAAATCAACATACTCTTACCATCACTAAATCCTGCATTTACAGATTTAAAGGTTTGTGACACTGGCACTGTGAAACAACAATGCCACATTTAAAGTCACTTTACCCACCTGTTTTCCTCATTCTGATGCCTAGTTTGAATTTCCGCGGGTCGCTTTGACCATGTCTATGTGCCTAAATGCACTGAGTTAGTGTTATGTGATTGGCTGATAATTTGCTTGCATTAATGAGCAGCTCAACCTAATATTTTAACTAATATTTTTATTATGCTATACACGATGTTGTTCATGCTTTTTATTTTATTATTTTATTTTTGCCTTGGATTGTGTCTCTGTTTGAATAATTGTTCATATTTGTGCAGCACACATCTATAAAACTGTGACTTGTGGCTAGATACATAGATTCATAAAATAGTATGGCTTCAGTACACTAATCTGTTCATGTCTTTCCGACGTAGCTTACGTATAACGACGTCGCCGTTTAACCATGTGACCTGTGAGGGTGTTTGTTAACTGTTTCCTTGTTATCCTGATACGTCACCGTTCTATATAACGACTTGCACCGTTTTGTTAAACAGAAGCTAAGAATTTAAAATTAGCCGATAGAAAAAATTGTTTTAAAGTAATTTCTTTACTTGATAACAGCAGTACCATGCATAAAATTTTTTCAAATAGGACTCAATTGGAAGAGAAAAGCCTTTAGACTACCCCCCAGATACACCTATCGGTGTGTCTGGAACACAAAAACGAACGCCTCCAGTGTAACGCGGGAAACGCTGTTGTGTTGCTTTTGAGTTTTTTTCAAACGAGTCGCCGCCGCCGCGCAAAACCACACATTTTTACGGATATTGTTATGAACAGGGTCCACAAATGACCCTTTCTTCTGTTTTTAGCTACTTCGCGCTGAGCTGAGATAGTTTATCTTCAGTCAGAATTAAGTCTTAAACCTGTGGCGCGTGCGGACCGGATGAGGAAGCTTTGAGCAGCAGTTACTTACATGGTTATATACGAGGTTTGCTTCAGTAGCTACCCAGCAGTCGTTAGCTTCGACACAAAGAGCTAAAAAGCTAATTGCCGCTTAAAGACCTGCGCTTGATACGAGATGGACTCGTTTCAGAAAGTAGAGAAAATTGGAGAAGGCACGTATGGGGTGGTTTACAAAGCCAAGAACAAAGTGACGGGAGAAACTGTCGCTCTGAAGAAAATCAGGCTGGACACGTAAGTAAACAAACTAGTGATGTTTATCCTCGGGCCACCAGGCTACCGTTAGTTTTCAAGTATTACTGTGCGTAAGAGTTGATGAAACTAGTTTACCCACCTCGTGGCTCCATCAGGGCGTGACTGCTTCATCAGTTAACTTCCAACAACCACACTGGACATAAGGGCAAAACTCTTAATGGCCACAGCCGGAGCAGTCCTTAAATAGGACACCGACATAACGTTACATTTCATATGAGCTTGTTGTGTTGTATTAACGTGCAACTTGTTATAATATAAAAACATCATCCGTAAATATAGTAAATTGTCCCAAATCTAAATCATCAATGAAAATTCAGATGTGCCATTAGTCACAGTTGCTTGTTTTGTGACCTTTTTTTCAAACCAGAGGAAGCTAAATCATTGGCGTGTCTTATCTGTGTGTTTGCTAATTTGTAAGCTGCACTGCTTAAAGGACACAAAGTAGTGCTGTTGTTTCTTTCAGCTTTCAGGACTTGATCAGCTGTCAAACTGCCAGGATACTAAAGTACATGCTTGGCTTAGATAAAAACCTGTTTCTTTTCCTGTTTGTTCATTTCAGGGAAACAGAGGGTGTACCGAGCACAGCCATCCGGGAGATATCGCTTCTCAAAGAACTCAGTCACCCAAATATTGTCAAGTAAGTGCTCTATGTTACAACTATGTCTAAATCATGCTTGGAGTATTCTTGTTTTACTTGTTTGATGTTGCTTTTTTAACCCAGCTTACCTGTCGACATGTTGCAGATTACGCGATGTTATCCACACCGAGAACAAGCTCTATCTTGTTTTTGAGTTTCTTCACCAGGATTTAAAAAAGTTTATGGACTCCTCCTCAGTCACTGGTATCCCACTGCCTCTAGTAAAGGTAACCATCACAGCAGATTTGAATTCATACTTTCAGCAGCTAATACTGCAAAGAATTGTACTCTGGAAGTCAGGCTTGACTCAACTGAACGTATATCGCTGTGTTTGCAGAGCTATCTTTTTCAGCTGCTGCAAGGCCTGGCTTTCTGCCACTCTCACAGGGTTCTCCATCGAGACCTGAAGCCCCAGAACCTCCTCATCAACGCCCAGGGTGAGATCAAGCTGGCTGACTTTGGCCTGGCAAGAGCCTTCGGAGTACCCGTCCGCGCATATACACATGAAGTAAGGCGTTCACAACCTACCTAAGTAAATGTTAGAGTAAATGGCTAGAACTCCAGATGTGCTTGCCCTTCTCTCATGTGGTCTCTGCTATGTAGGTTAATGGCACCTAAAACTTCTTAGCTCAGTGCATGCCACAACTGTTTACTCCTGTGATGTTTTTCAGGTGGTAACACTTTGGTACAGAGCCCCAGAAATTCTCCTGGGCTGCAAGTACTACTCCACAGCCGTTGACATCTGGAGTCTTGGATGCATCTTTGCTGAAATGGTAACATACTTTAATTATTAACAGCAAAAAAAGAAAAAGCTCCAAAGTGACAAAAGACACCAACCATGTCTCCCTGCCCACAGGTCACCAGGAGGGCTTTGTTCCCCGGTGACTCGGAGATAGATCAGTTATTCCGAATCTTTCGTACTCTTGGGACGCCTGACGAGACCGTCTGGCCCGGAGTCACATCCATGCCTGACTACAAACCAACCTTCCCCAAGTGGGCTCGGCAGGATTTATCAAAAGTGGTGCCTCTCCTTGACGAAGATGGAAGAGAACTGCTCGGAGTAAGAACATTTCTGATTTATTAGCACTTTTATTATATATTCATAGCCAAAGAAGTTGGTCCTCTGTCTGCTTTGCATATCTAAATATTTTCTTCTGTGAAAGTTTCCCTTTTCAGACTAGAGAGTTGGGCATTGTGCAGCCTGAACAGAGTCATGAACTCCCTGACTTGTGTTAGTTTTTGACTGAAGCACGTTGACTGCTTTTCTTTTTTTTCAATCTTGCAGGAAATGCTGAACTATGATCCAAACAAAAGGCTGTCTGCCAAAAATGCTCTTGTGCATCGATTTTTCCGTGATGTCTCCATGCCACTTCCCCACCTCAGACTCTGAGTCGTGCAAAATAACAGGCTCTTTTAATGCCAGCTATATCTAAGCAATAAAGACTCGCCATGCTTCAGGTTCATGACTTAAATGGATGGGAAAAAGTGGACACTACAGGATACATTGGATTCTTCAGTAACTAAAATCAGACCTTGAGAAGCAACTTGTCGTGAGAGTTTCAAGGTTTCAATGTTTATCATAGTTTTGAGGATTTAACTGTAATTTTCAATATAATTATTTTGCATATTTATATGCAACTTGCCATATTTGATGTATTTATGATGGGCTTTGAGTCAGTGCATGTTGGATAGACCCATTCTATTTGTATACCATTATATTTCCAGATTTTAATGGTATGTTGTCTTTAGCATGTCCATCTTGAAGTAATAGGTTAGTTAGAATTAAACGTGATCAAACAAGTTTGTGGGGTAGTGCAAATAACGGGTGCTGAGCAGCAGCTGATTACGATGGGCTGAAGTTGTCGCAACAGCTGATGTGAATCGGTCACAACTGAAACGAGAGAGATGAGATGAAAGCAGTGGTTTTCTAGGTTGGTTTGAGTCCCAGTTATCGTTCATTGATTTTAAAAGTGCACCTTCATTTAATTACTGGTGGGATTCAGGTTTAATGGCAGGATTACTCAGCAAACTCAGTCGGGTATAAAAATGTTCCAAATGTATTGTAATTCAGATTTTATGTAACTGTTGCCTCTTTTCTTACTGTCAATTTTAAGCCGTTTTTATAAATGTTTATTTACAGTTTAGAAAAAAATAAACTTGTTTAAATAACTCTTACTGGTTTTATTCATGCATTATAAACTTGACCAATATTTATTTTGGACGGGTCAGCTAAATCTTACACTTCGAGACAGATGTAGAAATTTTACCAAGCACTTTGTAAGACTCAAATACCAGAGTCTCTCAGGCCGTCTGGTTGTAAAATTATTTTCATGCTTCATTAAACTTTGACCAGTCAAGCTTACAAGACCACATCTGCAGCCTGCAAATAGACTGAAGCACTTAGGATGAATGTGGTTTTTAAAAAGGTTGATTCTGTAATTTTATCATTCTTGGAAATGTCAATCAATCATTTTAATGACAAAGTAAATTATATGAGGAATCATAGCTCCAAAGGCTTTTGGACTGTCCAGGTAAGGAGTCTTAAAAATTAGATGTGATGTGAAGCAAAATGGATTCAAAGGGCTTAAAACGTTTAAGGTTTAAATATTACTCTCACTGACCACTTTGTTAGATGCACCCGTTCAACTGCTGAATCATCCAATCAAATGACAGCGCAGTGAATTTAACATGGTCAAATTGTGCTGCCTGTTTTGTTGTGTTGTTGTCACAACCATTGCTTGACTTCACATTTTAAAGATCCAAAATCAAAGATGTGTTGGAAAGCAGTATGGTGTGACAATTTGGCCCCATTGCAACTCTTTGTGCTGTGCAGTCTTCTTAACCCCAGAGGACAACATACGTTATTAAAATCAATAAAGCACTCATAATTCAATTAACTTTCTTCAGATTTATTATAATCATGAATAACATAATATTGAACAATCACTATTATTTTCACACAATTTGATGTCTATGTCTGTGGTCTATCTCATTATGACCGCAGTGTACCCAGCTTCTGATGGCTGTTTCCAGCAGGATAACGCGCCACATCACTCAATGCAGCAACTGTATACCAGAGTCAAATCTTACATGGAGGCTTGAATATGATTTCTATATCAATCTTTATATACTGTACATAGAAAAACACTGACAGCCTTGTTAAACATGGTTGGTCTGCCATTTATTTTTATAATGAACAGTTATTAGGAAAAAAAATGATGATAGTGGGAAAAAGTTAGATATAAGTGGATAAGAAATGGCAGTGAGAATGTTATGTTAAGATATAAATTAATAAACATCAGAGAGGAGTAATCCCAATAGTGGTGCTGTTTGCTCATTTTTTTGGAGATATTTAGCAAAAACCTCAGAAAATACACGTGCTCAACATGTGGGAAGAGTGCAGATGATGCACATGGGAAAACACATGAGTGCTAGCCAGCTAGCGGTTTCTTGCACATACAGTATCCGAATGTCCGAGTTACATTTTTCAGTTCACCTTACACAGTGGTTGTATTTTATGTTAACAGTGCTTATGATATAAATCTGAACACTAAAAAATATTAAATTAATGAGCTACAAAAGATAACATTTCCTAGGGTGTAATTAATGTTGTGTATTTACTAGTGCGGACAAGATTACTGTGGATTAAAATCCAATGGAGTCACTCCCAATGAGCTGAGAAGTAAGGTTCAAGAAACTGGATTCAGTTGAGAAGCACTTAGGGTATAAAGAGTCATGTTGATATGACAAATATCAAGTATAGAAGTGGCAGGTTTGACAAAGGTTTTATGCTATTAAAAGGATGTGTTGAATATTTGCCTCATATCTGTGAACACACAAAAGTGCCTGGAGCCACTGCAGAAACTTAGACAGCAGCAAATCATGGGTAAGTACAGTATATCGGTTTCAGTCCACTCAACAGCAGATCGAGAAACAACTGTAAAGATGGAAGCACAGTGTAGTCTCAATAGAAATGGGGTTTAGGTAGCCACAAAACACCAGACATCACAAAATAAATCTGAGCATTTTGAAATTAGTTCTGAATGTGGGAAAAGAAAATTATGATGCATAATTACAGTCTATCACTCCTGAATCTTGGCTGTTTTCTTCCTCTTTTTTCATCCTGATCATCTCACAATCAGTATTTTTATACCACCTATGTATTGTGGACAATAAAGGTTGAGAAGAAGTATTTTCTTCACTTCATATTCTCAGATTTATTTTTCTTGTCTTGCTTTTTTTTCATTTAATTTTGTAAATATCATATTGTGGCCCACCAGCAGTACCTTAACTGCCCACCAGGGTGTGACAGCCAACACTTGGGGAACCACTCATGTTGCCTTTTTGTTGTAATGAAGCTTTGTCACTTCCAATTAATTTCTAGGTAGCATGAAAGAATTATCGCAGACTCTTGTTCCTTTCTCAGGTTTGTGTCCTGCCTCACAGTCCCTACAGTAAATGTTGTGTTATTGCAATTTCCAGGTTTTATGAGAAGTGGGTTATAATGTTAGAGTCCATGATTTTATATTTAAGCTGTTCTGAAACTCCCTGAAAGGTGAGAAAAGATCTTAAATTCTACAAAATCGTTAGTTTTGAGACCTCATCTGTATTTTAGAAGCTAAAACCTCTCAGAATACAGCGTTAGGGCTGTTTAGAGAAGCTCAGATCTCTAGTTTCTTCTTCATGGTAAGCTTGTACAGGATCTGGTAGCCATCATCCCAGGCATAGAGCAGCTTCTCGTGGGGATTGTACTTCAGACTTGAGTGAGATCCGTAGCGTTTTGGAAAGTAAACCAGCGGTGCATCTTCGCTGGTCACCATGTCGTTGACGTCGAACACACACTGTACTCGCGAGCGTCCAGGCTGCTTGGTGTTGTACACCACATACAGAGTGCCACAGATGACAAAGGCTGCCTCTGCATTCTCTCTGGGACAGTTTGTGTCCCACATCTGCTCGATATCCAGTGAACTGGTGTCCATTTTAGCCAGAGAGATGTACCTTTCGTTCTGCCGTGTGGCGTAAATGGCCCACAGGCCTTCCTCATCCACAGCAAGGTCTATCACCGTCTCCGGGGTCAGACCGTACACAGGGACGTGGTCCTGCACTGGAAACACCGCGCTGTCTGTCAGAGAGTTATTCTGCAGGTCATGTTTAACCACCTTTAACTCGTCAGCCTGACTCAAGTAATACACGTAGTTGTTGTAGACCACGTGGCCTGTTCCCCTCCAGGCTGACGGCAGCTTCAGTGTATTGGACAGAGACATGCCCAACGAGCGAGTGAAGTCTTGCACAGAGGCAAACGCGTGGATGATGTCGTCTTCCGTCCCGTTAAAAATGTAGACCTTCCCAGAGGCCCTGTTGGTGTCTTTAGTCCAGGTGCCCTTTTGCCCTCCGACTCTCTTCAAGATCTTCATGGCTTTTATGCTGGAGATCATGTCGCTGCAGTCTGAAACAGAGAGCAGGACAGGCTTTACTCGACACAGCTGACAGTTTTCAAATATTCTAGTCACATCTGTACTATTTATAGCTGTGGTTCAGAAAGAACACCTCATTTTATTTCCATTAGATGTGGCACACACTTTCATGGTTCCCATGAAAAACTAATAGTCATCGGCGTCAGCTCTGCTTTCTGTTGAGTGTTAATTAAATAAAACAGCCAGTAGCCAAATCTGCTACAAAGCATCATTTTCCTTTTGTGTGATTAAGAAGTTTGTCTACTGTCCATGAAAGGAAAAAACAATAAAGAGAGAAATGTTGCTGCATCCACAGATTAAACTACTCATTTATTCGAAACGATATATTTATTCGAAAATTAAAGTTAACTTTAGCTCATATGCATTATGAGCTCATATGTCCTCATATGGTGGGAGGATGGGTACTTCCATGAGAAAAACCAGACAGGGATCATTTTATCCCACAAACAAGTTTCTGTGTTCTCCGGTATGGGTTAGTAGTGCCCGAGTACTCACAGTGCAAAGGTGCTACTGTTTCTACACTATTTATTATTATTATTTCCAAAAATCAATTATTTATCATTTGAGGGCCGAAGCATGCCACAAAACTGAAGTTTTTTGCTTTTTTGCTTGAAGAGCCTTTTATAGAGGAGTGTGCTTATTACAGCACGCCAAAATCAATCATTTGACACAGGACACAAAATTGTTAGATCTCAAATGTGCATTGTCCAATCTGTCCCAAACTTCATGTGCAGAATCGGAGCAACATGCCAGTATTAGGTCACACTCATAATGCCACCGTGGTATCTGGAAATCAGCTGTAGGTGATAATCATCATTAAATGTTAGTGATCATCAAGTTTTCATTGTGGGTTCCACACATGGTAAACAGCACCATGACATATAATTAGTGGGTGTCCTCAAACACCAACCAATGGGCACAGGAAATGTTAGGTAACTTGTTTATGCAAAACCAGTTACAATCCAGGAAACATGGCATCCAAATTACTGCAGGAAACATCATGACTGCAGTAAAACTCGACAAGCACGAAAGTGCAGGAGCACAATTATTCCTTCTCGCATCTTTAATTCTGCATTGTTTTTACATCAGCCAGGCACCCTTGCACTGGTGACACATTCCTTTAGTTAACTGTAATTAATTGCTTTCATTTTCTTTTCCTGTCTTGTAAATGAATTATGCACACAGTTCTGGTGCCATAAAAAACTCACAAGCTTACCAAATGTGAGTCTGTCTGACATTAAAGAGAGTTTGCACCATTTCCTCCAGCTTTACACAGATTGCTAAAAACTACGGTGCCAAGCTATTTTTAGAACATTCCTTAAAAACTAAAAGGCACTGCCTCTCAAAACACTTAACACTTAAGTGACACTTGGGATCACTAAATGTAATTTTAAAAATAAAAGAACTTTCATTTAATGCAGCATTAAATTTATCTGAAATTATGCAAATTGCAGTAATGATTACTGTAGTATTCAAAAATTGTTTATGATTTTTAATAATAGAATATCTACTCAGTTGGACAGAGGCCTGTTTTCAAGAATCTCTTTCTCTGTCATCTCAAACTGGCTGTTTAACATAATTTAAAAACACAATTCCCAGTGGTAATTGGAGCACTTGGGGCAGTGAACCGCGAACTGGCCGAGTGGCTCCAGCAGATCCCAGGAACAACATCTTAGACCTCTGTCCAAAAGAGCACAGTCCTAGGAACAGCAAAGATCCTGCAGATGACCCTCAAGCTCGCAGGTCTCTGGCAGAGGACTCGAGCTTTAAAAAGACCGCCCCGCAGGGCGAGTTGGGAATTTTTTTAATATATATATGAGTTGGCTCTCATAGACAGGGAAGTAAATATGCAATTCCTGGCGACCAGGTACATGTGTCTAACAGCTTGTTAACCCAAATATCTAATCAGCCAGTTACATGGCAGCAATAGCATTTAGACATGTAGATGTGTTTAAGACAGCCTCTTTAAAAAGAGCATCAGGATGGGGAGGAAAGGTCATTTCAGTGACTTTGAACGTGGCAAGGTTGTTGGTGCCAGACGGGCTGGCCTGAGTATTTCAGAAAGTGCTGATCTGCTGGGATTTTCCCACACAGTGATCTGTAGTTTACAGAGAGGTCAGAGGAGAATAGCCAAACTGCTTCGAAGTGATAGGAAGGTGACAACAAATGTACAACATGCTGAACCTCAAAGAAGATGAATTACAGCAGAAAAAGACCACATCAAGTACCACTCCTGACAGGTAAGCAACTGGCAACTGAGGCCTGAGGCTACAATTCACACTGGCTCAGCAAAATAGAATAACAGACGATTAGAAAACTGCTGCCTGGTCTGATGAGTCTTGATTGATGTCAGGGTCTGAATTTGCTGTAAACAAAATGAAAGCATGGCTGCGTCTAGCATTGTATCAGCAGTTCAGGCTGCAGGCTGATGGTGGTGTAATGGTTTATACAATGCTTTGTTGACACACTTTGGGTTCCTTCGTACCAACAAAGCATCGTTTAAACACCACAGCCTACCCGAGTTTTGTTGTTGACCCTTCATGACCACAGCGTGCACATCTTCTAATGGCTGCTTCAGCAGTATAACGCATCATGTCACATAGCTCAAATGACCACAAAGTGATTTCTGGAAGATGACAATGATTTCACTGTATCAAATAACCTCCACAGTCACCAGATCTCAATCCAGTAAGCAAGGTGTGGTGGAACCAGACATGCACATCATGGATGTGCAGCTGACAAATCTGCAGTAACTGTGTGATGCTGTCACAATAATGCTGTATGGACCAGAATGTCTGAGGAATATTTTTAGCCCCTTGTTGAATTTTTGCCACCAATATTAACCCTTTCATGCATGAATTATGACAACCTTAGTCAGGATTTTTTTCTTAAGTATTTTTATTCATCTTTAGGCATGAAAAGATGAATAAAGATACTTAAGAAAAAAATCCTGATTGAGGTTGTCAACACATCATACATCTATAGTAACATTAAACGACCAGTGGGTGGCAGGGAGTGACACGTCAGTGTCCAATGTAGTGGTTTATGTGCAAGTATACCATCAACACTGACACAAATACAAGCAAACAGCCTTTGAATAGCTGTCCACTGTGGTGACCACTATGCGTGAAAGGGTAATCTGAAGGCAAAAAGAGGTCCAACTCGGTCCTTGGAAGGTATACCGAATAAAGTATCTGCTGAGCTGTTGGTCACATTATTCATACATTACTCAAGCATGTCATGTTCATCCCCAATAAAAAATTCAGGGTATTTAGTAAAGATTTCATTTCTCACCTGAGAGTTGTGAATATTTGGACCTCTGTTTCTCCTTTACCACAGTCACCTGGTGCTCTATTAGCTTGTCGTCCACATCCACACACGGCTGAGCCCCGTTCTGTGTCTCCAGATAGTCTAATTCCCGCTCGACCCGGTCCACCCTGGTCCCCACGCTGTCTATATTCATCCTCAGTGCCTCTTTTTCTTTGTCCAGGTTCTCCAGCTGGGAAACCATCTGCTGCTTCAGCTCCCGCAGGTCGGAGGCATAGCGGGTGGTCTGCTCGTGCCACAGAGAGATCCTGTCCTGTTTTTAACAAAGGTGGTTAGTCATAACTGAGATATGATCAGACATGTATTCCCTGTTTGTATAGCAGTCAGAATGATAGATGGGATGTGTGTTATACCGTGAGCTTGAGTGCATTTCTAGAGAGCACTGACTGCAATGAAAACACCATAATTTTATGTCCTTTTCAGGCTCAGTAAACACACTGTGGTAGAAAGCCATAATAATAAGAATAAAACCCATCCTTCAAACAACCGGCTTCAGCCCACACGTGGCAAGTTTCCACCCAGCTCGAGTGTCTATGAGCTGAATGCAGAATACAGCTGGCTGCTTTGTAGTGGAGCCTGACCCATGACCCCGCTGTGGAGGAAGGAAATGAAAAGAGATCCTTCCTACAGGTGATCATTCAGCATGACATGAGCTGAGACTGTTAGCCGTGGGTAAATAGTATTTTGGCGGGGGGTTCAGTTTAATAAAGTATATTAAAAAGATTCATGCTTCTCATTTACATAAAATTACAGATGTGACAATCAATCAGTCTGTTCTTGTGTTATAGTTTTGTCCAATTAAGCCAAATAAACTTGTATCCATTAAAAAAAAATTTTTTTTTAAAAAAAGGTTAGCCCTGGCCCTTTTTGTTTTTTAGAATATCTATTTGTGATGCCAGAAAACTACTTGTCCTCAAAAAAAGTTTTTCACTGATGTAATTTTGCATAAACTCTTTTTTCTGTTGGTAACATACGTGCACACATACCTTGACTAATGAAACTTCAGAGGCCCATTTCTAACTCACAACTCAGACAAAAAGGCCACAGTCCCCGTACCCTTAAAGGAGCTGTATTTTCCAGTAATTTCTCCGGGATTTGGCCACATCTGCATTCCATTGCCTCTGTCCCTAGAAGTTTCCTTTCAGAGGGACTCTGGAGCGCAGGGCTCGGCAGGGAGGTAAAGAGAGTCTTACCTCAATAGCAAGCAGCCTCCGCTCCAAGTAGTCAATCAGTGCTTGGTGCTGAGCTGTGGCAAAGCATGCCAAAGTTACCAAGACAACAAGTCCTCTCATTTTGTGTCAGTTCAGTCTCTTTTAACTCCTGTAAAGTCCTGACTGAAGTTCAGTTAGAGTGTGCCGAGGAGCCAGCAGATTCCCAGAGGTGGGCTGGAATGTTTTACTGAGCTGTCTGGGAGGAGCCAATAACATCTGTGAAGATGGAGGCGCACAGTCTGTGCTTCTTATTTCTACCTTCGACATTCACACCTGACAAACAAACTGAAAAGCTAAACTATACATATTATAATGCTTAAATACATGTTTAGGTTTCAGGAAGTTGGAACCTCAGCAGCACCACAAGGAAGTAAAATGTGAATTACAGTGATGAGTCAAAGAGGTACAACTTCTGCATGAAGGGCAAGAAATCAGTGGTTGTAATTTGTAATCAGACTAAAAAAAATAGTTTTTGATCTCTGTCACAAAGTCTCCTCAACATTTACTTTGAAAAAATAATATTTTTTTTATAGTTAGACTCTTTTTTTAATGAGATTTTTATTGGGAGTTACCAGGATGAACAGTATTAGAAATGTGTACATCAGAGGGACAGCACAGATTGAGCAGTTTGGAGACAAAGTTAGAGAGTTAGAAAGTTAGAGATGGTTTGAGCATGTGTAGAGACGGGATAGTGGATATACTGGACAAAGGATGCTGAATATGGAGCGGCCAGACTGGAGAAAAAGAGGAAGACCACAGAGGAGGTTCACGGATGTAGTGAAGGAGGAGGGTTGAAGTTAGACGGAGGCAGATTATCTGCTGTAGTGACCCCTAAAGGAAGTAGCTGGAATAAGAATATAATTTTTTATTGCATGTCTTTAAAAATGCTTGCATGCCCATATGACGCTAAAAGTGCATTTTCTTGATTTAATCTGCCCTCCTGTGCTCACTGGTTGTGAAGCAATATGGTCCCATTGTCAACTGAACACTGTGATGGACTGACAGTGTGCCCTGCAATCGCTCAATGACAACTGGGATAGGCTTCAGCTCTCTCTTCAGATGGATGGATGGATGGATGGATGTCCACAAAATTGCATTCTAATAAATAACTATAGTATTATTCATTTAACTTTACACATCCCCCATATGTGGACTGTCTCTGTTATAGATCAATAAGTAAGCATAGTTGTGCAGGGCTTTGAATTTTGACCCCCATTGCTTACAGCTTATTCGATTGGAACTGACTGCTGTTTATATAGCACTTCCCTGGCCTTACTGATCACTCAAAGCACTAAAAGAGTACCCAGAGTACCCACACAGGCACAGGAAGAACATGTATTGCACACGCACATTGCTGCGAGGTGCCAGTGCGCTACCATGGTTATATCATCTGTCTTGAGAGGACAGATGATGTGATTAGGCAGAAAGATATTTCAGCTACACAAGCAAAAGATCCAGCTTCACTACATGCGACACACACATTCGAACTACAGCTTCATTAGCTTATTATCACACTTTAATATTTTTTTTCTTTTCTTTTTCCTTGGTGTTCAGTATGTATTTATTGTGTCTGAGTCACCCATGTCTGATACTGTGGTACTCCTTCATGGTTTATACGAAAGCAGTGGCTGAGGGTGGAGCCTGATTCAATACAAAGTTCAAAGAAAAGTTTGACTTTTTCTCCACTGTTTAAAATCGGTCCGTATATCTGCTTCCCTTCTCTTAACTCAAATTGTTGAGTTAACATGTGAATTGAATGTAGTCATATTACAAGTGTGTCTGCAGTGTTTTACAGGTGTATTAGCTCTTATAGCAATAAAGTGTTGTCTGGATAACAGAAACAATAGTTAGAGCAGTGAATTACAGGGAAAGAGAAGCAGATAATGTTACAACTGTGCTTGCTCTCCTCTCTAATGATATGGCATGCAAACCTCGATGACATCAAAGATTAAATGCTTTCTAAAATGTGTATTTATTGTGTTTTTCCAGCTTGCTCTAAAACTATATCTATGTATGTTGTTTTACCCATGTCATTTAAAAAAAAAATACAACAATAGTGCAGTGAAGAGGGGGCAGAGTTAAACACTGGGTTGCTGCATTTTGCCCTGTGGTATATCATCGCCTGTTCAACCTGTGAGAACCCATAATTATTAATATTATAATATATTCTTGCAGTTTTACAGGTGTATCCTTCATGATTTTTTTTTTGGGGGGGGGGGGGGGGGGGGGGGGGTTTTTTTTTTTTCTTTTGTTTCTG
>VUQG01000289.1:29682-47934 GCA_015106755.1 Etia nguti
TGTGTGAAAAGTTGTGGGATTTAAAATATTTTATCCCTTCTTACACTGATGAGTCATGGGTGTAATGGGTATAATGACACGATTGTGTGTCATGTGGCAATTAATGAAACCAGTAGATCCAGTACACCCAGTATATATGAAATTGTAAATAAATTTTGCTAATCAAAACACTAGCATTTTCATACTTTATGGACCACAATGGAATCGATTTGCATGTTCATATTTACAGACCTGCTGCAGTATGCAGTACGGCTCGCACCCAGCCCACTGATAATGTATCTACTGATGATAATGAAGGTGTGTCATTGATCCCATCAGGATATAAATGTTTCAGCATAGGGTAAAAGAAAACTCAGAACATTCTTCTACCCATTTGGATTAAGACTCCCTTTCTGAGGGGGCAAGTGGACAAAAACCATGGCAGCAAAATGTCACTGGATCTCCCCACTGTAGTGGTTAAGCTTTCAGGGTTTTCGTACATACAAGATAAATAAAATATATACTCTACATGTATGGCTTTCATTTAAATTTATTTAAATTCTGCACATCAAACTTTACCTGTAACAAATCATGTTACCCTGCAAGGGCGATGTATGTGGTTTCACTGAGAACTGAGCAGGCTGTGTGGAAACCTGCACTTCCTCTGTGACCTCTTTAAATCCAAGGAGTTTTCCTTTCCTGTATCTGAACAGGTAAAATATGCTGGTAGCGTGCTAATCAAACTACTTCATTTTGTAAGCAATTTTCTCCTGCTGTTACCACGCTGTTGTGCAGGGTTGGACTCTGAGGCTTTCACATCTACATGCAGGGTTATGTATATGAGGCGGGTCGACCACTATTGCTTCAGCTGCCGCTCAGCATGACTACAACTAAATGTCTGTTGTGTTTACAGTGCTCAAGACTTATTTATGACTTTGCTTTGCTCCACACTGCACCGTTACTGGTTGAGGTTTGCTTGTGTGAGGGTTTTTTTTCACTACTTTTCATTCTTATCCTGTGATTTCACATGAATTCGATTCTATTTCTGTCCCTGTTATATGATCAGAGCCAAATTTTGTGGGAATCTTCTACCGTTAATGACATGAGGGACACTAAAGTGAAAAAAGTGGCTTATAATGAGCCACTCCTGCTTCTGCAGTGCTGCTCAGCTGCTGGTATCCCACAAATGAAAACCACTTTACGTGAGCCAGCAATGGTAGGTGTGTCTATACTGGCAATCACACTCTCACATTCAAATTTAATGCCCATGGCATGATTTCAACACATGACATGTATTATATTCTGTCTTTTGAAAACAATGTAGAGCAAGCAGACTAAATGTGGTCCTGCTGAATAACATGTACAGCATTAGCGCTGAGGAAGGATGTAGTTCGGATGGCGGCATGCAGTCTCTTAAATATTTAAATATTTAATTCTCTGAACAGTGTCAGACTCTCAGAGGACAGTTTAGTTAAAAGAAAAAGTCCTGATGTAGGCAGGTCCCAACTCACTCAGGATGGGTCCACAGTATTAAACAGCAGTTATCACCTCCTGAAACGAAGCACAGAAAATAAAGTTACAATAATCATATTTATTAGTGAGTATTTAAGGTATATCATTGAGCCAATTCCTATTGTAGCTATTACTGCTATTAATATAAGTAAATAATTGATGGTGAGATTATGAACAACTATAGCGAGTCTTTTACAATCTGAGGTTTTGTCAAACTTCTTTGATGCACTGTGTGTTCCAAGTTTCCCCACTGACGTCATCCCAGTGTTAATGAACTCATTACTGTGAATAAAATTATTGTAAATCTGCTTTTAAAAGTTAAAACTTGTTTTTATCAGGTGCACTGTTTGTATTTACTTTTCATTTGTAATGTTATTCTACAGTATTTTTGTACAAGATAGAAACTATACATTATTATATAATGATATGATATAGAATGCTAATTATTATTATTACCAGTAGCAGCAATTAGCAGCAACATATCATTATCAGATACTACAACACAATTTGTAGTACTACAGTATTATTTTGTCCGATGCACAGTTACAGAATATCATACTTTTCCATTCACCTACAAGCTCATTATCACGTGTTTTACTAACACACAGTTTATGTACTCACAGGTATCCATATATGGTGCGAATGTGGTTGTCTTGGGCCGAGTGGGCCGGGAAACTAATAGACATGATGGTCAGTGTTACTGTGTGTCTATTTGAATATGAGCCAATCCTTTTTTTCATTTTTTTCTCAGCACATTTGCCTACAGGATTTTGCCTCTTCCTCAATGATTGGGCAGAATGCTCTGTAAGCTCCTGAAACATGCAAACTCATGCAAATCTGTTCGGAGTACTATCATAATGAGAACTGAGGGTCTCTGGCTATCAGTCGGCAAATCAGCTGTTGGGAGATCATATAAGGTTAGAGGAACCTCTACAGACAAGGATACTGGGTATGTATGGCTTTATGAGATTTAAATTGCAGTATTTCACATGATTTTGAGTTGGTTTGTGGTTTGTAAATAAGTTTGTAAAGAAGGAAATTATTTTCAGTGCACTAAAATGTCAGTTTACTCTGCCAGAAAAGAAAAACCAAGCTTCCAAAGCGCCACTGAAACTGAGTGCATCTGAGCAACATGGACCAAACATTTCGAGCAGTAACCCGCAGCCCTGGGATTATAATTTGGAGAATTGAGGTAATTTTAATTGCTGCAATATTGACTCTTATAAGATTGTAGCCATTTTTAAAAAAAAATCTAATTCAGCTGCTTGTTCTGGCAGGTAGGTAATGAGCAGTGATGATTGAAGCAGTTGTTAAATCTGATATATAGATGTGTTTGGTGAACATGAAAATAAAGACACCATCTTTTTGTTGTTGTGCAACAGAAAATGGAGCTGGTTCAAGTTCCTGAGAAATCCTATGGAAGCTTTTTTGACGGCGACTGCTATGTGCTTCTGTTTGTAAGTCTGTGATGGCCACTGATGCACTATTACAGTTTTAGATTCAAGGACGGCCTATTATTTAGTTAATTCTGCTTTTGGTTTTGTACACTTTTCCATTTGGTTTTGTTCTTTGAGTAGTCAATGGTAACTAAATGCTCTTGGGTTTGGTCTTCACTACATTACATATAAATGTATCTGACTCCTGCTATGCACTACAGTCTTGACACAATTGTACACTTCTCCAGACTAAGAAGGTGGGCAACTCTCTGTCTTATAATATCCACTACTGGATCGGCTCACAGTCCTCTCAGGATGAACAGGGTTCTGCTGCTATTTACACCATACAGCTCGATGAATTTTTGGGCTCTTCCCCGGTTCAGTACAGAGAGGTTCAGGACAATGAATCTGATACTTTCAGGGGCTACTTCAAACAAGGAATAATGTGAGTGAATGCTCATACCAGCACAGTAGTTATTAATATAAAGTAAAAGAAACCCCAATAATTATCATGTCTATTTTTTTTAGCTACAAGAAAGGCGGAGTTGCATCAGGCATGAGACACACTGAAACCAACACATATGATGTGAAGAGACTACTCCATGTGAAAGGAAATAAAAGGGTGATTGCCAAGGAGGTGAGCCATACTTCAAAGTGGTTATATAACATTACTGGACAGATTACATCATACAGAAAGATTGCTCTATGCTTTATTCTTTCAGGTGGAGATGAGCTGGAAGAGTTTTAACCTTTCAGATGTGTTTTTGCTGGACTTGGGCAAGAACATCATTCAGTGGAACGGACCAAAGAGTAACAGACAGGAAAGGCTCAAAGTAAGATTTTATTTTTTAAGTGTAACAGTGCTGTTGGATGGGAGACTCATACTGGAATATATATTTAAGAAGAAAAAAGAAAAGCATGTGCAATAAGGGCTTGTGATGAGTAACCTTTACGCTTACCTTCACTGTACCAGTATGGTGTAGTTACAGGTCTAGTTATCTAAATTACTCATACTAAAATCTCTATACTCTGTGCTTTTCTCGATGTATGTAATATTTAATAATTTTACTTTTTTTTGCCAGTTAAGTATCATTATAAAATCTGCCATGAAGAGTTGTGGCTGTGCACAGTTAAAGCTAATTTCCTTCTTCCTGCAGAGGGTTAAATGCTCTGCAGGAAGAAACTATGGTACAGATAATATCATTGCAAGAGTGACTAAAACTTTTAAATCATAAAGAGCCTTTATCTAGTGAATATTTGCATATTGTAATTTTAATCTGTAGGTGATTCAGTCATAATTATTAAATAGTAAGCTGACATGTTCAAACAAGCAAACGTGTGGCATGATAAAAGACAGGTTTCCAACAAACGCTCACAGAAAGTCCAAACTGAAAAGCAAATAACACTAACTTAAAGCTAGAGAAATACAGGTGTGCAGTAAAAACACAGTTAAAAAAAAAGACTAAGTACAAGGCCGGAATTGAAGTACAGGTACATAATGTTAATTCGAATATGACTTATTTTAAGGCCATAACACACCAAGGAATAAAGAAAAAGGGGGTTTTCTAATCTAAGAAGCATGCACAAAGAGTTTAAGAGGAAAAGCAGGATTCCCAAAAGGTTGATTTGGTTCATCTGGACGTAACGTTTTCAGTGGGAGAAATGTTTCGTCACTCATCCAAGGGACTTCTTCAGTCTCAGCTGATTGCAGGTTTCCCCAACCTTATAAACAGTACATTTGCACAGTGACTGAAACCAGACCACTGAATGAACAATGGACTGTGAGGTCAGTTCCTTGATCATTAATGTGCAAATTGTCATTACCATTGATCAACAACCACTGATCATTGATCAAAGACCACTGATCAATGGCCATGAGTACCATTCACAGAGAGTTGGGGAATGGCTGCAATCACAGTATTGTAAGGTGGGGAAATATGTACCCTTAGGCCCCCTCCTTGACTCAGAGATGGTCTTTCCCTTTTCACGTAAATGGCCTCCTTGACTCCGCGCTCAAACCAGCGTTCCTCCCTGTCCAGGATGTGTACATCCTCATCATTGAAAGAGTGTCCACTGGCCTGTAGGTGTAAATAGACTGCGGAGTCCTGGCCTGACGAGGTAGCTCTTCTGTGTTGTGCCATCCGCTTTGCCAGAGGTTGTTTGGTTTCCCCGATGTATAGATCAAGGCAATCCTCCTGCCACTTAACAGCGTACACTATATTACTCTGTTTGTGTCGGGGGACCCGAGCCTTGGGGTGGACCAATTTTTGGCGCAGCGTGTTTTGGGGTTTGAAAACCACAGAGACACGGTGTTTAGAAAAAATGCCTCTCAACTGTTCCAGTACTCCTGACACATATGGGATCACTATGGGTTTTCGCTTAGGCAGCAGTTGTCCTTCTCTCCTGGATCGGCTGGAGCTTTCTTTAGGTGCCTTCCCAGTTTTGACAAGTGTCCAGCTGGGATAACCACATTTACTCAGGGCCTTCTTGATGTGATGTTCTTCTGCTTCCCTGGCCGCTGTGTCTGTGGGGATGGTGTTCGTTCTGTGTTGTAGCGTCCTGATGACACCCAGTTTGTGCTCCAGTGGATGATGAGAGTCAAACCCTAAATACCGATCCATATGTGTAGGTTTACGGTACATTTCAACTTTTGAACTTCCCCAGTTACTGATGAAAATCTCACAGTCTAAGAAGGCTAACCTGATCTGTAAATTGTGGTACGTACCTGTGTCGTACCTGCTGTGTCATACCTGTGTGGTACGACTTGGTGGTGTTCCAGGGTAGGACAACAAAGCCCACTTGTACTTTGAAAGTAAGCTATTACTATTACTGCAGATTACGGTGTTGAGTGTCTAGTATGTATAAGTACACTGTTACTTTGCTGTTAATCAGGGCATGTTGCTGGCCCAAGACATCCGAGACAGAGAGAGAGGAGGTCGGGCAGAGATCAGAGTGGTGGAGGGTGATGCTGAGAGCAGCTCTCCTCAGGCCATGGAGCTCATGACAGAGACGCTTGGAGAAAGAACCGTAGCGCTGAAGGATGGACCTCCTGATGAAACAGTTGACCAGGAACAGAAGGGACAACTCACGCTTTACCAGTGAGAAGCTCCATGACAACAGATACCATATCCATGTTAAGATTCAATTTTGCTCTATTTTATTTGTTAATGACATTCATTTCAGCGTCTCAGATGCAGACGGCCAGATGAGGGTCACAGAAGTTGCTACGAGACCACTAGTTCAGGATCTTCTTAACCATGATGTGAGCTGCTGTTAAACAAAAAACAAATATACACATTAATATTTAACCCCAATAATGAGCTAGAGTTAAACTCCATATTTACTAAAATATAATTACTTAGTTTTGTAAAATTATTACGAATAATCTTATTATTTCAGGACTGCTACATCCTGGACCAGGGAGGGGTAAAGATCTTTGTGTGGAAGGGGAAGAAAGCAAACAAAGAGGAAAGACAGGCCGCTATGACCAGGGCTTTGGTGAGTGGAACTATTAACAGCTTTTGCCTAATTGATCAACGGTGTCATATTTATTTCCTCTGTTGTAACTGAATTGGTGTTGTAGGACTTCATTAAAGCGAAAAACTACCCGATCACTACAAATGTGGAGACAGTGAATGATGGGGCAGAGTCAGCTCTCTTCAAGCAGCTGTTCCAGAGGTGGACTGTGAAGGACCAGACTCAAGGTCTGGGAAAAGTGAACACAAAAGGAAGGATTGGTACGTGTATCTGTAAATTCAGAGGGGGGAGGAAGAAACACACACACACACATATAACAAAAAAGACTTCAAATTTTAAAACAAAACCAACCTACATACAGGTTTCTACTGATCACAGTATCTTTATAATATTGTTTTATCACGATATTTTCTTTAGCTCATGTCACACAGGAGAAATTTGATGCTTCAATGATGCACGCGAAGCCAGAAGTTGCTGCACAAGAGAGGATGGTTGACAATGGCACAGGTCAAGTAGAGGTATTGGAATAAATTAACTCTAAATTTACCATTTTTATTAGTAATGTGGTTGCATCAAACAGTCCTCTGCATCAAAGACTCCTCCCACGTCATGTGGACCTCTTCAAATCCCGCAGAGTTCACTTATTATTTATTTACTCTTTTAATCAGAATTAAAGTACAAGAAAGACTGCTTTATGTCCTCCAACCACCTATTTTCCCCTTCTTATGGTGTAATTACCAGTGTAGCCTCATGAGGTCACTAGTATACTTACAGATTTTAAAACTTCAAATCAGGAGAAAATAAAGTACTGCTGATGCTGCTCTCTGGTCTGTTTGAAGCTTTCAGCTCTTCAAGTTAAACTTTCATTTTGGTGATTTCAAAGAAAAAGTGCAGATATTCCAAGTTAATTTAATTTTAACCTGCCCAGGTGTGGAGAATCGAAAATCTGGAGCTAGCCCCTGTGGACCCCCAGTGGTATGGATACTTCTATGGAGGAGACTGCTACCTGATCCTCTACACTTACTTGGTTAACAACAAGAAGTGCTACCTGCTCTATATGTGGCAGGTGAGGTCACAGTTAAAGAAATTCACAATCACACACTGAAACCTCTGCGTATTTCTGACCGTCTATGTACTGTATGAGATTACACTGCTGTGTCACTTCAAATTTCAGGGGCGTCATGCGACACAGGACGAGCTGGCTGCCTCGGCTTTCCAGGCTGTGAGCTTAGATCAAAAGTACAATGGAGAGCCCGTTCAAGTGAGAGTAACTATGGGCAGGGAGCCGAGACACTTCATGGCAATTTTCAAAGGAAAAATGGTTATCTTTGAAGTAAGACTCTTCTCTCAACTTACCCTCACTTTATTTGAAACATACACAACCCGCTTCTGGTTTTGTAACAGTACAGGGTAACACTTTTTGATACGTGATATGGTAGGTAGAATTTCCCTAAAGCTAAATGGAATTTCAGTGCATTACATGGAAATTATATTTACCTATAAATCCTCACTGTTAGATACTCTAGAATAAGAAGGGAATAATTCATTTTTTACAATGATACTGTAGCAAGAAAGGAGACACAAATTATACTGCAAGTAAATTAAATTACTGGTGTCTTAATCTTAGCATTTCACTTTGTTATTATGCGTTTACACTGGTGTGCATCATAGATATTTCACTATTCAATTGTCCTTGCATATTACATATAAAATATAAAAGGACATGCCTTTACATTGCATACAAAAATGTGATAAGAACTGTTCTCCCTTTTCTACTTAGAAGAAAAAACAAGCATAGGCCCGTGTTATTTTTTTTATACAAATCTTAATTCATATTTTTAATTTCCAATTAAAAGCACTGCAAAATTACACGCAAACCCAAACTTGGACACAACAGAATCAACAATAAATTGTTGAATATGATATATAAATACTTATATTTATGCTTTTCCATTTGTCCAGTTTAGTTATTCATTTGCTTTCTTTTTGTCATTTCTACAAAAAAAGTACATAACATTTACAGTTCAAGATGGAGAAATTTTGGTTGTTTTCTAGTAAATTACCTGGTAGTATGTATTAATTAGGATTGCTTGCAGAATACTTTAAATGACTTAAAACACAATTATTTCTTCTGTCCTGTAAAAATTGAAAATTACTTAAGTAAAACTTAAAACTACTAACAGTATAATGTGTGTCTCCTTTCCGTTTTTCATCTGTAAAAAGTTGAACTTTTACCCCCTTATTGTTAAACTACATTGTGATTATAGATAACATACATTGAAATGCCAGTAAATTCTCTGGGAATCACACTATTTGTTGCATGCCCTATTATAAAGTGCTACCCTGTACAGGAGATATTTTTTCTTCACTGTAGGGCGGCACATCTAGAAAAGGATCTTCGGAACCTGAGCCTCCAGTGAGATTGTTCCAGGTTCACGGCTCTGACCAATTTAACACAAAAACCATCGAGGTCCCAGCCCTGGCCTCCTCTCTAAACTCCAATGATGTGTTTTTGCTCAAAAGCCAATCAGGAATGTATCTCTGGTGCGGAAAGGTAAAAGATACAACTTTGATTTGAGACAGAGAAATTGACAGGCCCTTTAGAGCATTTTTGTCCCTTATTTCTTTAATGTAATATAAATCGTCATGGAAGGTATCTGGAGAGAAATGCCTAGCTATTTGAGGAGATTTCTTTCTTCACAGTGTGGGGTGAGTTTCAGGTCACACAGTAAAAATTAAACTTTTTTATAAAAAAAACATTTTTCTAAATTAAGAGAATAGTCATTTTGAAAGTCTGAGTTTTGGGTGCACAGGTGAGGTCCCTTTGTAGAAAAGAAACTAATAAAAATCCCCTTCTGTCTAACACCTTTACATAGGAAATAGGAACAGATGACAGGTTCTTGCAGTAATTCAAAGATGTGGCTTTAAGATGAAGCTTTAAGGGGTAATGAGTAAAATATTCTCATCAAACTGATGTTTTAAAGGCACCTGAATGTACAGCATTTAAGGTTTAGGTACCCTAAGTTTAGTAAGAATAACAGGCATGTAAATTTTCTCTGAATTAATCAGAAATAGTAAAAGCAGCTGCTCCCTTGTCTGAAGGGGTTGCAACACGAGTAGCTCCACATGTTTTATTTGGGAGAGTTTAGTGGTGGATGTCCTTCCTCCAAAGGGGATAAAATAATGTACAGATAGTAATTTTTGGTTTTCATGAAGATTTTTATATAAGTGTGCTGTAAGGACTGTAAAGAAATTGTTTCTCACAGTTTGGTGCTGAGTAACTCAGCAGGCCTGGACAGGCCCCTGCACTTTTTTGGGTGGAGCCGAAAGTCAGACCTTATCATCTATCATCAGGGCTTATCATCACTAATGCTCTTGTGGCTGAAGAGAATTAAATCCCAAAGGAAAGAGGGCATCATCAGAAGAGTGGAGGCTGTGAAGGAAACAAATTTATGGTCAATAACCATAAATGAATATAACTGGTTGGATGTATTTTTTGAGCATATAGTATATATATATATAAAAGTACTAGGACTCATTTGCTTTCCAGTCTGTCTCTCGGTGAACATCCGCCCTGCTGTGGTTTTGCTGAGTCAAACAGTAAATCTCTACCAGCTGGTGACTCACCAGATGTGACTTTCCCTTACAAGAATCACAAACATGTCACAAGATCTCCCTGATTTTCTAAAACCAGATTCAATTAAATTAAATGAACATTTTCAGCAAAATATAGGCCTATTGATGAGCTCTGGGGTCGGGGGGCGGCATCTTTTTGTATACCAGGGATCAAGTGGAGATGAGAGAGCCATGGCGAAAGAGGTCAGCTCAGCAATCAGCCAGAACTCACCACGAGGCTCTGAGGAGATTATTGCAGAGGGTCAGGAGCCCATTGAATTCTGGGAACTGCTTGGGGGGAAAGCTCCCTATGCAAGTGAAAAGAGGTGAGGATAGTATGAACAGGTGAACCAGCAGCTTGTGACAGTGTGACTTTTCCATATGTTTGCTTTCACTTGTGCGCTTATGTGCCATCCGCAGATTGCAGCAGGTAGTTCTGGACCATGAGCCACGCCTGTTTGAATGCTCCAATAAGACAGGGCGTTTCATTGTGACTGAGGTGACTCACTTCATACAGGATGACCTCAGCGAAGATGATGTCATGCTACTGGACACATGGGACCAGGTATGATTTTTGTCAGATTATCAATACGAACATAACAATGAAATAAATAAATAACGTAGGCTACTCCATCACTTTAATCCCACCCTGCTTTTTCTCTTTCTTGCTCTCAGGTGTTCATCTGGGTCGGTAAAGAGGCCAATGAGGAAGAGCGCAAAGAGGCACTGACAACAAGCCAAGAGTATCTGCAGACACACCCGGGTGACAGAGATCCGCACACCCCCATTGTCTTGATCAAGCAAGGCTTCGAGCCACCCACCTTCACTGGGTGGTTTGCAGCCTGGGATCCTACCAAATGGAGTGTAAGTGTTATGCTTTTGAACTGAAATGTGGATTTCCATTTGTAATTAAAATAATCTTACAAATGTTTCTCTCTTTCAGGCAGGAAAGAGCTATGAGGAGCTGAAGAAGGAGTTTGGAAATGCAGCGTCACCTGTTAATGTTACTGTTGCAGTATGGAGAGTTTTATTCATTTCTCAAGCTCCGTTTAGGTCAAAACTTGCAACAAAGTCCTACGTTAGCATGAAGTTTTAGCTCATGAATTATTAGATTTAAAAAACTTAAAATTTATGGACCTTTACAAAAAGTCATAACATAATCTGCAGTGTGGTGTGTAGTTATATTAGACCAAAGGGTAGGACGCAGAAGACAAAAGTTCAGATTATTTGTTGCTGATGAATCAGAATCCAAGAATCCAAAAAACCCACAAAGAGCAAAGCCAGGGAAGTAGCTGGGAACACTGGGAGTGTCCTGTCACAGACACACAGCTAAGTGGACAACACAATAAAGAGTACAAGCAAACTGGAACTTTAAATGGACACTGGAGATCAGTGAGAGTGGAAACATAAGAGCAACAACACACAGGTGAAACTAATCAAGGACAGTGAGACGAAAAAAGACTAAGGACAAAGCGTAGGAGGCAAATTACTTAAAAAACAAAACACAAGCTATCCTGGAGAAGACTTGACAACAACATGCAAGAGGACACTGGGGAGGCAGGAACAAACTAAAACAAGTAAATAAATATAAATGCTCTAAACATGAACAGAAACCAGATAACAAAATAAAGAATATGAATCCTAAAGGCTAAACAAAAGTTCATAATGAAGCTAGAAATCATCTAATAAGTGAACGAGAAAGTAAACTAATGAGGTATTCAAACGTAGGGATTGTTTACAAAACAAACAGGAATAATCTAGAAATACAACTGAAACCAAGCACAAGTCTAACTGAGGCAGAGGATCAAAGAAAACACAATCAAAACCATGAAAGGCCTTACTATAATAAAGACCTAAAAACTACAAACTGAGAAATATATATATATATATATATATTACAATATAAAGCACCTTCAGGCAACTGTTGTTGTGATTTGGTGCTATAGAAATAAACAATCATCACTATACTCAAATTACATGGGAAACCAGAACACTAAACCCCAAGAACCTGTCCAGATAGTGATTACTGGCTTTGCCTTAAATATGCGTGTGATTATTGAAATTCAGAGACAAAAGTCAAGAATAAGGGCCAGAACCTGCATTAATAAAGTACAGTGATTTGTATATTCAAACTGGAAGCAGTTAGTAGCTTAATAATACAATATAACCTAAAATGTTCTTTTAATGTGATTTTCTAGGAGCAGAACAGTGCGAACAGTGTGAAGAGCTTTCAGTGTTTCCCACCTGATGCTTTGAGAAACAAGCTTGCCAGCGAGCTGCCAGAAGGTGTTGACCCGAAACAGAAAGAGGTGTGTACGTGCAGGGGAGGAGAGCAGGTGCATTAGGTCGTCGCTTAAGGCATTTCCTCCTTGAAACAATTACGTTTGTCTTCTGTTTGATAAAAAAAAAAAAAAGTTTAGGCAGAGCAGATGCTTAAAGAGTAGAAATGATCCTTCCAACTGTTTTGTTTAAGCACTTATCCTGTTTAGGGGGGCTGGAGTCTATCCCAGCTAACATAGGGCCATGTACAGGTCACCAGTTTGTTGCATAGCTAGCACAGAGAAACAGTCAACCATTCACAACTCCAGCTAATTGAGAATAATCAGTTAAGTCAGAACCAGGAACGTCCCTGTTCTGAGGGATCTGTGCTGCCCACTGTGCTGCCCAGATGAGAAACTAGAAAAAATACATATTTTATACAGCAAAATAACTGGAGAATGTTTTCATTTAAGAGATATCGCTCCATTTAAAGAGTCTGATAAGCAGCATACTGTACCCAAAGAAAACCAGCATCCTTTTTTTTGTTTTTGTTTTTTTAAATACAGAAGAAAGATTAGGGTAAGAGGAGCTCAGTTTGAGCCAAAGAAATTGCTAAATTATCTTTCTTTTTCTGGGATCTTTATTTTATTTAAATGAAACATTCCCATTTCCCATAAATTCCACATTTAAGTTCCAGATTTGTACATGTATCTGCTTACTCATTAATTCAGGATGTTATGCAGTTCTAATTTGTTACAGTGATGATTACATCCATCACCGTTAAAACTCTTCAGATCAAACAATAACACACATGCCATCACTCACTTAACTTTGTCACCTCATTTGCAGAAATACCTCTCTGACTCTGACTTCACCACCGTCTTTGGGATGACCAAAGATGAGTTTGCGAGCTTGCCGCAGTGGAAACAGCTGAAAATGAAGAAAGACAAAGGGATGTTTTGAGATTTTTTCAGTATTTGAAATAAGTAGTTAGTGATAGAAGTCAGATGTTTGGCTCTCTTTGTATGATCTTTCTTGCTTTTCATGTTTTTGCACTTACTTGCGGATAGGTTTCAGATCTTTCTGTAATGAAATTTACAATCATGAGTCCATTCGTACATTTTAGTCAAATCACTTTTTTTTTTCTTCAAAACTTTATTTTTGTAATCTGTGCTGCCTTCATGGAGTTAGCATTTAGGAACTCTTGTGTCAAAAACGATGAACCTAACTGAACTACGAACCACAATGGCTGTTCTCCTCTGCATGTCTGTTCAGTCGAACCCCGTAGGACGCAACAGTTAGCTCACACATCTTATGTAACAATATTTATCATGATATCATTTTTTTTTAAAGTGATTTTTACCAGGTTCAAATAAATGATTTAAAAAAAAAACCCTCAGATAAACAACATTGCACTGTAATTTATTCATTTAATAAAACCTAAGAGTGTGAAAAGGTAAGTTCATGTTTCAATAGCTTGTAGAAACACTTTCAGCAGCAATGATAGTAATTCATTGAAGTTTGATTGGTGTTTTTTTTAACTAACTGCTTTTTTATTGTGTCCCAATATGTGAAATCTTAAGACTTGGAAGATGGTGCATTTTCTTTTACCCCCCTGACTGTATGTAATTAATGGCCAATAGGGTGTTTAGAATTAAACTGAAAACTATTTAAAAAGAAGAAAGTAATTAAAACGATTTACTTTGTTGAACCCAGAACAGCAACAAACCTTTGTGTCACTTACTTTGAAGTTACTCATAATGTGAAAGTAAAGATGACCTGATTTACTGATTTTTCCATCTTTTGTGCAAATAATGATGGAACACGCTGTGCTCAAATTAAGTGAAGAAAAAAAAATCTATCCATTCCTGCTGTCATTTGTAAACTGTGCTATTTTATGTGATTCACAGAAATCAGTCTGAAAAAGGGAAGGCGACCTTTGCCTTTAGTGTACTAAATATATAATCAGTTTTATGATCGCTTATGAGTCTCCTAAAATGAGGTGTTTAACTGATCATAAGAGATTTGAAAGCTGAGCAGGCGTCAGCACGTTCCTTGATAATTAGGCTTGAATGTCAAGCTGCTTATTTAGCCAATATTTGTTTTAATCACTTTCTCCATATTTTAAATCAAAGTAAACAGAAAAGGCACAAAGCATTACTCACTCATTTTATTATGATATAAAGGTATGGCATTAACATTTATATCTGAACATCTATTTCAAAGCCAATGACAGCTGAAAATATTTCAAACAAAAAAAAGGCATCATACATAAAAGTAAGGACGTATTTTCAGTACTTTTTTGTGAAATTAAAGGCAAAAAACCCCAATTTGGCCACACAGCAACATGTCAAAGGTCTTTTCCTTCTTTTTTTTCTTTTTTGTATCACCAGGAAAACTTAAAAATGAACTGTCCAGCACCTATGGATGTTGGTGTTATAATTCATTTGCCGTCACCTGACTGCTCAAGAACTGACCACAGTATCACCACACAGCACTAAAATAACAGTAACCTCCTCTAAATAGTTTTCTGGAGGGAAAACAGGTTTTAAGTGCATTTGACAGTCGATGCTACAGGTTATAAAGAACTAGCAAAAAATACCTCAGAGTACAAAGTCAACAACCTGTGTTAAAACCAACAAAATGATACACAGCTAAATGCAGCAACTTCAACATAACCTGTGCAGATTTATCGTTCTGCTTGTCTTCCACAAGAGATTTATTTATCAGTATATGCTTTTCTAATCATTAAAGTCCAGCCTGATATATTCAAAACTTCAATTTGTCAACTTTGTTAAATCAACTTCGTAAACTGGGGAATAAAAGAATGATACGTGGTCTGCAAGGTAAACTGACACTGAAAATTACTTTTAAAAAGTATTTGTAACAGCGAATAAGACATCGAAGTATTATCCATTACATGTAATTGATAGTATTGCATGCAACCACACTCATAAATGACACAAACTTGCGTGCATTTTGGAAATCAGTATACATTCATAGGTGCTCGTGCAGGCTACGGATCATAGATGAAGTGAGGAGTCTACTTTTGACTCTGGCAGAATTAAAAAAAAAAAAAAAAAACCAAACGTAAAAAGGCATTAAAAATTTTACATACAAAGTGTTTTACAGCAATCAAAGACATCGGAAGAGGCAAAGTTCAGCAAGTTCCACTGCAAATGTGCAAACATGCAGTATGTCCCTGCAGGCAGACAAAAAAATCCAGCCTGCAGCGGTCAGGTCTGGCTGACACATTTGGTTAAAAAAGGGAATGTTGGCTTTAATGTAATCTGACAAATAAATGTCACAATACAAGAACTTTAAAAAGTGCAAATGGAGCCAAATCCATTTTACTTTTTTTTTTTTATAAAAACACATTAAAAAATTTTTTAAGACTTTGAGGCTTTGAATAAATGGACTTTTCCCTTACTTAAAGAAAACAAAAAGCCTATTTGAAATCACCAGACTTCCAAGTCCAAGAAAAACATGAGAGAAACCAGCAACACAGCCCGATCAAAATCCTTAAGATCAAATTTAAGTTAACAATAATTTTACGGAAAAGAAACTTCTCTGTGTTTGTAATGTCTTCTTCTGGTTGAAGCTAAAACAGCTGCTGTGGAGATTCTTACCGAGACAGATAAATCGTGACTTTTGTCCTGACTGCTGTTTGTGTACAAAATATCCTTTTTAAAATCAAAAAGGTAAACAGTCAAAGCAACATGGAGTATGTTCCATGTTTACCACGTGCATCAGACTTGAATTAAATGATTGGCAAATAACATAAAGTAGTCAGCGAAATTTCAGCTTGTAAACCTGAGATCGTTCAGCATAGGTTTTAAAAATGTAACTTCTACTACAGTATATCATAACTAGGACTCTAACTAATCTTTTCAACTTGTCATTATAGATTTAAGCTGCCAATTATTTCCACAGTTATTCTACTAATCATTTTCTTATAAAATGTCAAACTATTGACTAGCAACATCTAATCACAACTGATTTTTCTAAGAACAGAAATATCAAACTTCAAATCAAAATGCTGCTGGATTTTATCAAGTTATGAACGATTTTATCTCTGACCTTACTCAGTAGTAGATGAAACATACATTTAAGACAAAATGCAGCTCTCGTTGTTTTTGGGGCATTCGACCTCACTGTTGAGGGCTTCTCTGTTATTAGTCGGGCTTTTCTTTGTGTTCTCCGAATCGTGAGGCAGCTCCAAAGTGTCTCCGTCACCTGGAAAGATCCTGTCCTGCTCTGGAGTCTCATCAAATGCATCCTTGTAGGCACTTATGCTGTCCGAGTCGTTTTCGTCTGGCAGGGGATCTTGTCCATCTGCTGCCCCATTTTCATAAGGTCTCTGGTGGACCCCATCCTCAGTGACCAGGCTGTCCAGCGCAAGAGAAGGCTGGTGACACATGGGCTTATTTACCATTCTCCATTGCTTCTCCTCTGTGCCTTCACTCTGTCCTCTTTGCACTGCAGCTCCCAATCCTCCTTTGCTGCTGTCGCTGCTGTGAGAGGAGGAGCTCTCGACTTTGTTGGCATCATTTCTTATTTGGTGTCCCAGCGGTGTTGCTTTAGCCATCTCACCTCCTGGACCTGGTAGTTTGTTATTCCTTTCCTGCAAGGTGTAAACAAAGAAAAGCATATGCAGTGCTCATTCATGGAAAATATAATTACAGTGCTGTGCAAAGATCTTGAGCCACCAATCATCTCTTTTTGGAAGGAAAACAGGAAATAGGCACAGTCATTTATTGAAATGTGTAAACATACATGGAAATAAAGTATACAAGACAAAAACAAATTGGATGTTGGCTGCCTTTTGTTTTTGCCTCTTTGAGAATCAACTTGTTGGTGCAAAAATATTGTTTTATGCCCCCAAAATGTGTCATCTTTGGCTTTTTCTATAGATTTTAACTAAATAAATTGGAACAAATGTTAAAGAATGAATTAAAATTGGTTCATTGCTGTCTGTTGTGTGTAGTCACAGCACTGGTTCATCCCTTGAGTTAGGTGTCTTTTTTAAGCTTGAATGAGTCATAAGTATTAAGTTGCTTAACAACAACAACAACAAAAAACAAATCAAAAAAGTCTCCTTGGAAGCAAAATATAAAGAAATGAGGGGTGGTCCAAGACTTTTGCACAGTATTGTATATTTCAAAGCTATTCTTAAGAATTTTTATTCCTACTCTCCGCTTTGCTAACACCACCTAAACAGAGAAGATAAAGAAAGCAAATCGTCAGACACATGATGATTATTACCATCACGTCCAGGTTCAAAGTAGAATAACCTGTGCAGACTCCTGATTGCCCTTCACACTAGACACTCAGCATAATTAAGTGTGGTACCAGGCCAGAGGTCAAGTGATCAGAGTATTTTCACCATGAAGAATGAAGAGATTACTCTTTAGAAGTAGAAAACCAAAAGGTGTTGTGCACCACCACAAAGGACAACACAAGAATGGACGAGGTGTGGAAGTTTCAGGAGTGGAAAGTGAGTAACAGTAATTGGAATAAGTGATTGTGCCAGTCTTAACAAATGTGGCTTGGATACTTTTCTAACTTCTTCATTTCATTTTCAGGACTTTTTTTTTTTTCAAGAAAGACAAGACTCAGTTTCTAAAATGCTTAAGGACTAAACTAAACCACAACACACAGAAAAATTTTGTATGCCCACGCCTGCCGTGTCTCCGGGTTACACACCCAGAAAAAACAAAACAAAGACATAGCATCGCCATCATTCATATTCACGAGCGATCACACGCCTGACAAACTGTTGCGTAATAAGTTCCCTTTACATCTTTATAAACAAATTCAGAGGCTCTGCAAGCTTACATAAATGGTCTCACATTACCTCTTTTAATCTTTCCACTTCTTGCATCAAAGAGTGCACCATGCTCTCCAGTTTCCTTTTGGCCTCCCTCTCTCGCTCCAAGTCCTACAAATGCAGATAGACAGTAGCAGCTCGTTA
>VUQG01000290.1:0-10643 GCA_015106755.1 Etia nguti
GTTGTGAGGCAGTCCGCTTTCCCCTCTTTTTTTTTTTTTTTTTTTTTTTTTTTTTTTTTTAAAAAAAAAAAAAAATTTTTTTTTTTTTTTTTTTTTTTTTGTACGCAGCGTCAATTTTTTCCACTTTAACAGTGCAGACAGGACAATTTTAGTGTTGCCGACATGTGAAAATGCAAAACATTATCTTTGGTTCCAGTTTCTCTAATACCAGTATTTTGCTATATATCAATATTGTATTTTTAAAAAACAAAACAAACCAAAACCCCACTTTAGTCCCCAAATACATCAGCATGTATTTTACATATCAGATTAGAGATTGTGCAATTCATCAAAAATACTAGTACTACAAAATTAGATAAGTCTGAGTGTTTATACTTGTGCAGCTGTTTACTCAGTATGATATTTGCAAGATGACTGTTACACACAGCGATTGTCTGAGTCTTTCTGCTGAAGCTAGCAGTCCAGCATTTGGAAATTAAAAACTTAGTAGAAAAATGGCTAGTTGGTGAATCTTAGGAAGCTGTAGAGGACGGTGGACAATGCATTTTGCAATAAGTCAAAGATGTGTTTTATTTTTAAAAATGTTGTTGTTGTTGTTGTTGTTGTTGGGTTTTTTTTAAAGGCAGTTTGTGTTGTCAGCCATGTTTATGTTACCCTTTGGAGCAGGGACTCTGCATTATAATGGGGATCTGCAGAGTCTTTCCTATGGATTGTGGTAGCCTGTGTGAAATATCCCCTAGCTTAACGGTGTGCATAGCTATTCAGATAGGGAATCATTTTCTCTCTGCTGCTCTCTTTCTCTCTCTCTCTTACTCTCTCTGTGTGCTTGACATAAAAAGAGAAAATCCCATTTCAGCCGTGACATTCTGCCTGTGTAGCAGAAACATACAGGGACTATACATCAAAGCAAGGCAGAGTGCACAGTGAGGGAAGGGAGGTTTAATGACGACAGGGGTCTGGAGTGATAATATAGAGCTGCTAAGGAGGAGAGTTGAAGTTATTATTCCAAGTATAAACCCAGTACCTCATTTATAATACAGCTGTGCAGGGAATATGAAGCTGGCTGTGTAATATTCATTTCATTTGGCATTTTACTGGCAATTAATTCAGGCTTGTGTGTAAGTGGTTCATCATTCTGTCTGTGCTGTAAGTCTGACTGCATCGCTTCTTTTGGCAGGTTCCACGTACAGCGTTCTCTCCACAATGCCCTCCGACTCAGAAAGCAGCAGTTCCCTCAGCAGTGTTGGTATGTATAACGACCCAAGACGTCTTTTTTAAGAAGTTATTTGTCATGCCAGGTCACACTGGTTTCTGTATGATGCCCACAGTGCACTGTTGGGAAGCTGTTTACACTGATATTGGCGTAATTCCTGTGCCGTTACAGTGCAGGATCGGTTTTATGTCTCCTTTAAACCCGCCAGTGGGGCACTTGCCACACGTCTCCCATTTCTTAAGCCATGTTTTCCTTTCTCTAGGCTTGACAAAGGTCCAAATGACTCAGCTGTGTTACATAAACCTCCAAAAGGTCCAAAAAAATGACTCAAAGATGAACATAATCCCCAGATTTCCTGCCCTGGTTCATGTTTCAAGGAAAACAACCCACAACGTGACTTGTAATAGTGTATATATGATTTATGAGAATCGATCTATGTGGCACTGTGTTAGTGACACTCAGCTTAAAAAAATAAAATAAAAAAATCTGAAATATAAGAACATATTTTCTATAAAACAAGAATTATAAAAACAAGATTTCAGTGTGGATTTATATTGCAGGCATTCATGTAGACATGTGGCTTAATTTGATTAAAGATAAATCTCTGGGACCTTGTTAAGAAAATACCAGAGATACAGCACAAACCTTTCTTTCCCCCCCCCCTTTTTTACGTCTGACATTACAAAAGGTGTAGTCTTTTAAACCAAATGTCATTTTCATAATCCTACTTTTTGTGCTTTGTCTCTCTCTAAAGACTCTTTTGGGGGGCTGAAAATAAAAAAAATCCTCTAGGCAACTTCTTAATGATAAAACATTTACGAGATAAAAACAATCGAGTGTGTGATAAATGGTCACAGGCTTCTCAGTAATGTGCTTACTGTTCCAGGTTCGCCTGTTAATGGTGAAGCATCCTCCCCACCCCCAGCTATCAATGACAACCGGCATTCCAGTGACAACCTGGACACCATCTTGTTGCAGCTCCGCCAGGTGACCAGGGAACGGGATGAGCTTCGTAAGCGTCTGGCGTTGGCATCGCCTGGGACCACCTTCGACGACTGCAGGTGCAAATCTTGGCCTGTTTGCCAAGTTGCTGTTGTTGTTGTTGTTGTTGTCACTGTTTTTTGTTACCTCCTGGTAACACTTTAATTTGGCTCATGACTATAAAAGTGTTGTTATTCATGCCTCCCTTTTCTGCCTAAATGAAAGGCATCAAATCTGGGATTCGTTGCTGTTTGAATCAGCAGAGCTCGACTGGTATTGTTTACTCTCTCTTGGCTGTCTTCAGTGCTGGCTGCCATGTTTAATAATTCTCACCTGTCTGGGAAAATGTTGACCTTGCCTTGCAGAGAGAGCACATTGACACTGACGGCTTAATAAAGTTTAATGTGCTCTAGAAACAAGATGTTTCCTTTGCAACACATGATAGCAAGGCTAAAATGCCTATATGCACGCATGGTTTTAAAGTGTTGTTATTATTATTAAACATGCCAGTACTATGCATTTTTGTACAAAGAGAAGGTCAGCTCTTTTATCTGCGATGTGTTTGGGCACGCTATCATTCAAGGCTTGTGTAATAAAATTTTGATTCCTTGGTGCCTTTCTTCTTAAGGCCAAATTCCAAAGCCAGTCATGACTATGAGCGTCTAAAAAGTCAGTGCATTGGGGCCATGGCAGATCTGCAGTCTCTGAAGAACCAGCATACTAAAACACTCAAGAGGTGCGAGGAGGCCGTGAAGGAGGCTGACTTCTACCAGTAAGTCTTCCTTGCAACTAGTTTTGTCTTTCTTGTTGTTGATGAAGGACTCTGTTGTCATATGTATCTCTGTTATGTAGTTTGTTCTTATCAGTTGCTTAGATTTCCATATGGAGTTGGTGGTAAGTGTGTGTTGAGAACCGTTGTTGAAATGATAAATAAACAAGCTTGGGATGAGATTCTGCAATCTGCTGCTTTTCAGCATTTAAATAATCAAGTTTTATTGCGTTGTTTTACTGCAGCTGTAACAAACACTTGCATGGTGTTGTAGTTAACCCGACTGAAAGAACATCCCTCGGAGCTACAGTCGGCTTTCACGTTTAAAGGGAACTGGCACTACAAAATAAAAACGTGCATGGTTTTAAAAGCTTGGAAAATGGAGCCATTTATATGATTGAATCATTCAGCCTCATAGCTTGTGAGCCCAGCCAAAATTTCTGGAGCACAGAGGCAGAACATATGTTGGAATATTTTCTTACTTATTTTCCACTCACACAGATTACTAAGCAAGTAAATTAATATCATTAATGATTGTGTGCGCTTACCTAATATGATTTAACAATACATTCACAACTTCTACTCTGAGAATGAAATTAATAAATAATATTTACTCAGTCAGTTTGAACTTTAGATGATGTAGAATAAGTAATATTTTAGTTTTACATATTGCATGTACTTGCATATCGTCTGTTTGCGTTTACCTAATCTAATCAAAGTTTGCTTTCTGTTCTGTATGTTTGCTCGTCCACTTATTGTGTCTGCTTTTATGTGCATGTGTGTTCACTCTTCCTCTTTCCAGCATGCTGCACAGCCGTGTCTTGGGCGACCAGGCACAGCTGAAGGAGGAGATGGAAACACTCAGGAGGGACAATGCCCAACTTGTCCGGGAGCACAACCACCTAAAACAGAACTGCGAGGAGCTCAAACGACTGCACAGTCAAGACCAGAAAGAGTTGGCGGACCTTCGGCTGCAGCAACAGCAGGTATAACGCGGTCACAGACGCACTGCTGTAGCTGTCCAGATGTTAGAGATTCAGTGAAGGGGCACAGATGGTGGGGCCTGCATATATAAAACTTAACTCCTTTTTCATGTAAATATTTTTTCCTGTGCTAAGGCACCGCATATTTGTAATCTTTCTGAAAGCATGTGAGGCTGGTGTGCTCATGCTCGTGCTGCAAGGTGTGAGCGGTAGCTCTCCTAAAGGACAGTCATTGGTTGTGGGATTTGGGTGTGCTGCTATAAACAGAAACTCAAGTGCAAGAGCACAGACGTAAAGGCCACAGTGTGACCAAACCCGTGCCTGGTGTTGTTGTTGACACTCACAGGATTGCACGGAGTGAATTAGTCACCAAGGGTCAGTTAACACAGCGTTCTACCATAACATCTCGAGGCATTTAATGAAAAACGTTTGTGCTAAATTACATGAGCTGTCCATGGTCATAGTGTGTTAATGTACAGTCAAAGTCTTTTTCCTGCACCAACACTATAATCATTTTCCCCCAACTCTACTGACCACACATGACTCTATCTTTTTTTTTCTTTTCCTAAATAAAACGGTGTATAAGAGAGTGTGCACGTTGGAGATGGTGTGAGATGTGCTTGGAAAACATGATTTCCCAGGAAGTTCTTGCTTAGCAAGGAAACTGCCTCAAAGTTGATAGTGATCAGATTTAAAGAGGATTCAGTTCTTGCATTTTTAAGGTGCAGTCACAGATTTTTATTTTTTATCTTTTTGATCGCACCTCATATATTTTGAAATGTCAGACAATATTTCCTCTTGTGTTTTATGTACTGAATACTTTCTTCTAAGAGCACAAGGGGACAGTGACCCATATTGTACTATTGTGAAGTAGTGTCTTACACAGTACCCATGGGGACACTGCAGTAGTTGCAAGCACAGGGCAGCCAAGCAGAGGGAAATGCACACAGAGCATTTCTGAAAAGGGCATACACAGAAGAAAAGGGCTTGGCTTGGGCAAAGGGCACTCTGACCCAAACAACGTAACGATCACATCGGTGCATTTGCAGTGTTTGCTTTCGCAGAGGTCAATACAGCCTTCGGGTCACAGAAGCTCTTCTGGGAATCTGGAAGACTATATCAGCAAGACCTGCAGAAATGAAAGAGAATAAGTATTGTAGTATGAAGGGCACACTCTGTCCTTAAAACAGTTAACTGTGCTGGCCAGTCATATGTCTTTTAATTAAGTATGTAACTGGTGTCCTAGAAATAAACCTGCCCTTATAAAATCTTTTTTGCCAACCTGTCCGCACATTAACCCCATCTGCTGCTAAGGTGGGGTACAACAAGTACATACAGGTTTGTGGTATTAACATTTTGACCAATGCTAATTGCTTTGTATGCATTTTTGTTACCAGGTAATGAGTGAGAAGGGCTCATCAGAGGTATTAAATAAGCTGTACGACACTGCTGTGGAGAAGTTGGAGGCTGTAAAGAAGGAGTATGATGCCCTGAGCAAGCGTTACAGTGAGAAGGTAGCTAACCACAACACAGACCTGAGCCGCCTGGAGCAAGCGGAGGAGGAGAACCGGAGGCTGCAGAAGCAGATGGATGCATTGCTCAAACAGCGAGACTCAGCTATGCACTACCAGCAGCAGTACTCTACCTCAATGAGGAGGTGAAAGCATCATCACGTGACACAAAAAACACACAAAAGGGCTAAAACTAAATTGTCTGCTTGAGTCAAAGTAGGGTTAGAGCTGTACTCAGACTACATGCATTTCTTCCCTCTCCCAGGTTTGATTCAGTGCAGCAGGAGCTGAACAAGTCCTCAGCTCAGAACAAGGAGCTGCAGAGAGAGATGGAGCGGCTGCAGTCAGAGGTGACGCGCTACAAGAACTTGCAGCTGAAGTCGGCCAAGGACTGCGAGAAGTACAAGGAGGAGAGGGACTCTGTGTTTAACGAATATCGCCTCATCATGAGCGAGAGGGACCAGGTGATCAAGGAGGTGGACAAGTTGCAAACTGAACTGGAGGCAGCTGAGGCTCGACTGAAAAACACTTCATCGGAGAGGGTGGTGGCCAGTGAAGAGTTGGAGGCTCTCAGACAGGTATTGGGTTTTAAAACACGTTAAATCAACAGCATATGTTCAGGTGTAAATGTCTTTTATTACTGATAGACTTCAGGACAAGAAAACTGGCACTGAATATGACCTGCTTCAAAAAAACATGTCAAATCCATCCAAAATTTGACATGTTGTAGTCATTTAAATTAAAAAAACAGAAAGGAGCATTGGATGAGAAGACTGATACCTCTGTCATGGTAAAGCTGAAGCCAGCAACCATTTAGTGTAGCGTAAAGCCTGGAACGGAGGGAATCATCTAGCCAAGCTGCTTCCAAGGCTAACAAAATGGAACTGGTTTCTTATTGCAATACTGAAAATGTAAGGTCTTGCCTTTATTATGTGAAGTGCTTTGAGATCATTTAATTTTTCTAAATAAAACTGAATTGTAATAGGGTTTAACTCTGACTCTACTTTCACCATAACCTTCAATATCTATAAATCTGCACATCTGCATCATCGGTTGATCACCGATCAACCTTTTTCTCACACTGTACGCACAAATGGTTCTGCTCTGCTGCCTTCTTTTTGGAGGATATTTATGAACACTGCAAAAGGATTTGAAGCTAGTATCAGATCACTCTGCATTAGACCCCAAACAATATTTTCACATCACATTAGTGACTCACTGTGTTGAGATGCCCTCATTCTATTTTGCCTTTTGTTCTGGGATAGGAGTTGAACTCGTCACTGGTGGACCGTGACAGGGCCATCTGCGAGAGGAATGAGCTGCTGGAGAAGTATTGCCATGAGGTGAAGGACAAAGCTGAGGCCCAGAAGGAGTTGAGCCAGGCCTGCAAGGACATCGAGACTGTCCGGGAAGAGAGGGATGTGGCCCGCAAGGAGAGGACAGAGGCCATCATTCAAAGGGATCAGCTGCTCAGAGAATACTATCAAGCCAGACAAGTAAATGTCACCACTCTTTCATAAAATCTCAGGAAGCATCTGTTGATGTCTTTATTGTGGTGTCCTCTTCATACCATATACTATCACTGGTGTAGCCTGTGAACCAATTTCCTAACCTTTTTTTTCTTTCTTTTTTTTTAAAGGGCTGCCAAGCACTTACTGAGCTAATTTCAAAACTTGTACTAATAAGAGATGCAGCATTAATATGAAAGATTATCTGAAAAAATTACTTTTAAAGCTTGTGCATCTGGATGTATGTCAAGCTGTCATTTGTGCACTGTCTAGTTTGAAAATGATGGAAATCAGGTTGGCAAAGTAGTGGTAGAAGCATGTCGATGGAAGACACTGGCACACAGTTTCCTATTAAGATTTTATCACTCTTTATTGGCTTCAGGAAGCACTATTTTCCATGAATTAGGATAGCGGTCACTACTAACACTGTACTTTTACATGGACAACTCTCACTTGAATGTAAATTGCCTGGTGGATGAGTGGAAGTCGAGTTTTTGGGTTCTTGATTGTGTGCATGTTGGTGTGTTCCCACTCAGTCCAGACTGTGGTCTTTACATTGTCCAGATGAAAATAAAAAAAAAAAAATCCTTACAGAATCTGAGAAACTGCTCTGTGAAAGGTGGAGTGACCAGAAAACCAGCAAAAGCTATCCATCAGGGCAGGGTGGTAGTTATACATCGGGCTCTTTCTTCCTAGATCCTAGATATGTAATTCAGTATAAACTAAAATATATGATTAAAAAGTGTCTATTTCTACCCACTAAGCAGCCATTTAAATAGTCCATGTGCAGGTTATATACATGAAAAGTAGTTGGTTTGTTGTAATGGACTATTTTTTTAGAGTACTTAAGATGAAAAACGAGATGTAGTGTGTTATAAAATGAATCTTTTTCATGTATTCTCAATGTTCTTAGAAACAGGACTCTGCCACCTTGGACATGGAACGAGCCAATAAAGAGATCGAGATGCTAAGGAAACAGTATGAAGCGATGTCCCAGGAGCTGAAGGAGGCCACACAGGAGGCTGAGGTGGCCAAATGTCGAAGGGACTGGGCCTTCCAGGAGAGAGACAAAATAGTGGCGGAGAGGGAAAGCATAAGGTCAGTGCATTTATGGGTTTTAAAAGACTTTTAGCAAAGCTGAGAGAGTGTGTATTCGGTCTCCCCCTCCAATAAACTAATTGCTCACAATCTCCCTTCTCTCCTTTCTATAGGACTCTGTGTGACAACCTGCGGCGAGAAAGGGACCGGGCAGTCAGCGATCTGGCCGATGCCCTGCGTAATTTGGATGATATGAGAAAACAGAAGAACGACACATTGCGAGAACTTAAAGAACTAAAGTGAGTCTTCACCATGGTTTTAAAGCTGCTGTCAGCTGTGAAGTCTCTTGTTTGACTCCCTCACTGCATGATATTCCCACATTTCCGACTTTCTTCTCCATTTGTTTCATAAAAGCAGAATACCAATAAAGACTCATAAGGAATAAGTGGAAAGGTCTTCTGCATTTCAGCAAGTGCAAACAACATGGCCTCTACTCAGTCAGCTGTGTGTACATGTGTGTGTGTTGTGCTGTCTCTGTAAGCTGTTGTAGACAGTGTGTGGCTTGGCTGGGCATAAGCTGTGACATTCAGCCTTTGGAGACATGTTGTAGTGCAGTTGTGTTTCTGGCAACATTTCCACACACCCAGATTAAAGTGTAATCCCGGAAAGCGTCAGTGTTTTGAACACACACATTTTGTCTCGCTGTCTTCAAGGCCCTCCATGTGACTGTTTATAATGCATGCAGAGGCTCCCTCTGCTGACGAAAGTGTGTATGACAACCATTTTGTGTCAGAGCCCTGCATAAGGGTTGCGATTTCCAGGCCGGAGGGTAGATTCCAGGGAAAGTGGAGTCTTTTTCCCAATTACTAATTTAATCCTAACATTATCTAACTATAACCACTTGTAATGTATGATGCTTGTATCCAATTATTCTCTAACATTTTCCCTATATAGAGTATGCACCATACAGTGACTTTGAGTTTCTTCCTCTATCCTCAGCAGAGACTGATGTACAATTGGGGTTTTAATGTCACTGCAACCCTTAAGGCATGCCTCAGTAGGACACCATATATCTTGCTGACAGTGTGGCATTGTGTGCAATCTACTTTTAGATTTTTTTTTCTTGGAATAAATTTAAATTGAACTCCTTGGACCTCTAAATGGGAAAAAGTTTTTATAAGAATGAGAGCACGTCAGATGTTTTGAAACAAAGCTCGAGACCGACACGAAGATTAAAATATGTTAAATTCTGCGCAATCTGTAGATGTGACTCCCTTTTGATCCAGGCTGTATTTTTTTTCTTCTGCTCTTTCTTTTTGTCTCTGCCCATCCTTCCTCAAGTGACTAAGCTTTGACTCTATGTGTGTGATGTCTGCCTTTGTTAAGGGAGAAGATGGAAAGCCAGCTGGAGAAGGAGGCCCGGTTCTGTCAGTTAATGGCCCACAGCTCTCATGACTCAGCCATTGACACAGACTCCCTGGAGTGGGAGACGGAGGTGGTGGAGTTTGAGAAAGACAGGGTAAGAGTAGTGGTCAGGTCTTATTGCTGAGATTGAATTGGTCACATGCTAATCTCCTGAGAGCCAGCAGACCTCTAAGATCTGTCAAAACATGATGGCATTAAAATGGGTTTTTCAGAACGAGCCAAGTAACACTTATGTTATTGGCTTCACAGGATGACATGGATTTGAAGGCGCTTGGGTTTGATATTGCCGAGGGGGTAAATGATCCATATTTACCAGGAGATTGTGGCATTTTTGTTACACGGGTGGACAAAGGAAGTATCGCAGATGGAAGGTTAAGGTATGAGCTGCCTCAAGAAGAGATCCAGTTTATTTGGCTTTATTAATGCTTTATTAAATACCTCACCCTTTGTGCTCTCGTGTTTTCAGAGTGAATGATTGGCTATTGAAGATTAACGACATTGACCTGACCAATAAGGACAGGAAGCAGGTGGTGAAGGCTGTTCTTAATGGTGGAGGATTGATCAATATGGTGGTACGAAGGAGGAAGTCTCTAGGAGGAAGGCTGGTCACTCCTGTTCATATAAACCTTATGGGACACAAAGGTATAACACTGTCTCTATAAATGGATTGAAATATTTATATAGATGTCTGCATTTTCCTTGTTTATCAACCTCTTTTTGTCTTTTGTATCTCAGACAGTGGCATTGGTCTGGAAAGTGGAGTGTTTGTCGCTGCCATTGTCCAGGGAAGTCCAGCTGCCAGGGAGGGCTCTCTCACAGTTGGAGACAGACTCATTGCTGTGAGTTAGTTTCAGCTTCTATGAAATCCCCTCTCTCTATTTTTTTTGATACTCCCTTCCTGTATGTCTGGCATACTGCAGTTCACAGAGGTTTCTTTGGGTTTCTAATCCAGCCCTTGATCCATTTCAGTATCCACACTCCAAAAGTAGATAAGGTGGGATTTGGCTGAGGGTGTGGGTGTGAAGTGGAAGGAGGGAAGTCTCCTCTTTTGATTAAATCCTCAAAAACCTAGAGCTCTGCAGTGGTAGGTGGAGCTGTCTCCAAGCACACAGCTGCAGTATACTCACCCCAGAGGGGAACTGAAGAGAGACGTGTCAGAAATTGAACTATGAATCGCATTTTTTTTTTTTTTTTTTTTTAAAAGAGAAAAAAAAG
>VUQG01000293.1:5844-41420 GCA_015106755.1 Etia nguti
TGATCTCATATAGATGCTGTATATGTACAGAGCAAATGCATCTGCTCTCCCATTACACACACACACACACACACACACACACACGCACGCACACACACACACACACACACACACACACACTTTTAATAGTGTTCATAATGAACACAAATTGAATGATGACTCATTAGTGGTTTCTCATCTTATCCTGCTACAGTACCACCTGCAGGTATATTATCCATCTGTGCGTGTGCGCTGCACGTGCAGGAGCAAAGTAGAGTGTATTCACAGGTCTGTGTGTGTATGTGTGTGTATACATGAGCCCAAGTAATTGGGATATGCACACAAATTACTCCGTGCTATGCACATGCTTATAAGGAATGTACAGCACGCGTATTTTTGCAAGGTCTCTTAATTTTTTGTGGCTTCACTGTTTATTTGGGTGAGAAAGACCAAGAGAGGGTATGATGGGATTCCTGTGTGTGTGTGTGTGGAGAGGATGGCCACAGGCAAAGAGAGATTGTTTCATTTGTGTGCATGTGTGTGTGCATGTGTGTATTGGCAGTGTTCGTTTCCTCAAAGCGCATTCCACCGCAGACCACAAAATCCCTCCTTGTCCTTTCTCTAGCCTTTCTCGCTCTTTCTTTCCCTTCGTTCTCTCTTTCCCTCTCTCCACTTTTCTCAACTGCAACTCTCAGCATCTTTCTTCTTTCTCTTCTCCATCTTTCCTTTTTTTTTTCTCTCGTGGGTTTTTTTTTTGTTTTTGTTTTTATCTTGACTAAAACCTAGAATTTGGTCCGAGTTTCAGACTCTTCCTCAGCTGAGTGGCTAGGGGTTTCTCTTGGCAAAGTGCTGTATGGTTTAAAGTGGAAATCAGTCTGTTTGGTTATGGAGGCTTTGGAGCTGTTCACAGGCATTAAATGAATAAAAGAAAACAATAAAATTGCAAGAAAGACACATACCCGTTAAATGATCTTGACTTTAAGGGCTTATCCTGCTCGTTGACCCCTTCAAATCAACCTGAATCACTCTTCCTAATCTGCCCCTACAGCTGCTTTTTACTGTAAAATTCACAGACATCTTAGCTGCTAAAAAATGGCTTCCTGTTCAGGGAATCAGTCTTTTTCTTCCCAGCAGGGCTGTGGGGTGCTTTTTATTTTATTTTTCTTCCCACCAACACTGCCAGTACTGCTATCTCTTCTTCTGAGATACCTGCATGCAGACACCACCGCGGGTGCGTGTTATTGTCTCCCACCGTATGGCTGTTTTAAATGGCAATTTGAAGCACCGCTGGCTCTATAATTAGCTGTGAGCTCCCACAGGAGAGGAAAAAAGTGGCTTATCGTCTCTCCTTTGTAATTACAGATCCGAGCAGGGCGACAGACACACGCGCGCACACACAAGCAGACACAAGTGCAGACAGATGCGCAGACACGGGGAAGGCGCGCACGCATCAGCGTCGACGTGCACATTTGCCACCTGTGCTAACGTGCTAAAGCTCCTTTAGCGAGCTGACTTTCTGCCTGTTTGCTGGAGGAAGTGACTTTTACTTTTCATGTCAACAGCTGCAACAAATATGCAAAATTGGAGATAAATGACAGCACGGCGGGAGAACAGACAGCCCAGAAATATGAGCGCCGCTGTTCCTTTGCCAGAGCTTCTCTCCCGTGTGTCTCGTCCCAGTGCAGTCATGAGGCTCTCGCACAGCAGCAGATAGACATAAAGAGGAAGACTGAGTGTGTTAGAGGCCGAGGTCATTAATCTGACTGTCCACTTCTCTTCTCTGCTCCCAAGACAAGAAAGTGGGGAAAGGCGAGGAGGGATGAAATGCAGGAAAACAGGAAGAACATAGCAATGAAATCATTCTGTAACCCTCCCAGACACGATCTGCTCCAAACAAAGCTTGCTAGCTACAGCATCTCTTCGTTCCTGAGGAGCTTTTCTTTGAGTTCACTGGTGAATGTTAAGTTATCTTCATGTGCAGCTAACTGTTCGCTTTCTTTGTGTTTTTGCTTTTCCCGGTACAAAATGACTTTGATTTATCTTATTTTAAGTTTGCTAAATGTGATAAAACAAACTGTGATGAACAAACTGTGGCATAATCCCACTACTTTAAGCCTATGGAGAGTTCTAGATGTTCTGTGACAGAGTTCATAAGTCATTAACCTTGATGATGCCATAAGGGTCATCTCAAGGGGGCGGGGCATGGGCCAGGGCAAGGTGGTGGCTGTATGTGGACTGTGACCAATCGTTAATAACTGAAAAGCATAAACTCAAACTGGGCATGTGGATATGCCAGTAACCATCAAATGTATTCAGTCTGTAGAGGTGTGACTCACCAGCCACCTCGTGGCTTGAGTGCATTACTCCTCTACATTTTTAAAATAATACTCAGTTGTTAGAAAGTGATAACTTCCAACTTCCACAACATCAAATCCCAGGGCTGTAACTCTCTTTGCTGTACTGTGTTATGCAGGAAGTGTTTGGCAGCAGGTTATCTTCCAGCTGAGGTTTATGATACCTTAGGGAGGAGTGATGTTTCCTGCAGTATCTGAGACTGAATCTGACTTTGCACACACGCGTTAGTGACTCGACACACACAAGGTGGCCATGCCCTCATCTGTTTTACTCTAAATGGTTCTGTAGTTTACAAAAAAACACTGCAATATGATGAATAAAAATTGAACCGAGCAACTGAGAGGTTAAACACACCAGGGAAGTATTTCTTCTTTAATATACAGTCTGTGTCCAGGACCTAAAGGCCACATGGGGAAAGAAAATCCTGCAGCATATCGGTGAACCTCTCCAAAATGATTCTGCCAGCGCTTACAAGTCTCATTAAGCCAGTTTTCCCAGCGACAGCAGATGTGATCACTGGTGATCTGTGTGTCACTGCTGGTTTCCCACACCTCTTATCCTATTTAAGGCCAGCTAAAGTAAGTTTGATGATTCGCTGTCACTCCGAGTGAGGAAGGAAGAAGATGAGGACGGGGGGAAGGAAGATAGGAGGGAAAGCTTTGTATCAAAACTGAGTGTGAAAGCTGCTGTGTCAGAAATGGATTACAGAGTAGGAAAAAAGGCCACTTTGTTTTTGAATATTGTCCTGCATTTTTTATTATCTTACCGGCACAAATTAATAATTCACGCCTCTTCTTTCATTTTAATTGCTTCTCCTCAATGCACCGTCACCTCATGGGCAACCCCCTTTGAAAATTTTGAACAGACACACACCTTCATGTACACTCACCTGTAACTTTGGGTGGGGCTGCATGTGAATTCATATATGTGTGTGTTTGTGTGTGAGACAGTGCTCGGGGGGTGTTGGATTAATCACACACAGTCTGTGTGTGTAGCTGTGATAAGCGTGATGCTTTTGAAGCAATGCCGTCCAAAATGTGTCATTCCCATCTTTCCTTCTCTCTCTCACTCTCTTTTTTCCGTGTGCGCGCATCCCAGAATTAATCGCCGTGGCAACAGGCCAGAAGAGGAGAGCAAACAGAACGAGAGAGACATTTATCATTTGTTCAGTAGACGTTCGCCCCGTGACCGCACTGTGACATTGTTTTCTTTATTTAGTTCATTCGGGGCCAGAAGCTGATAATTTATACGCACTCCCTCTTTGATAATGAGGCGCCGCGTTCTCGAGGTGGGGCAGGCTTCTGTTTACACACACACACACTCCAACGCACATAAAACACACCGTCAACAGTGAGGTCTTGACCGCTCTTTGTCAAAGTCAACATATGCACACACACACTGAAGGAGTGGCAGTGATGAAGTGTCCCATCCTCCTGGTGTTTGCTCCAGTCAGGCTGATCCAAAGGAAACATAAATGTATTTTTGTGTACATAAAAAAAAAAGTTTACATGTAGTTTCGGTTGGAATTTTTAGCCTTAAAATACTTTTCTTTTAAATCCATACTCCTCTGTTTACCTTGAAGACAGTGGAGCGGCGGTCCTCAAGGCCCACACCCCTCTGCTTTTGACAAATTGATGTAGTTTAGTAGTAGTTTCACTACTCACTGCGGGGCAGCGCACACACGCATATATGTGAACGTACACACAGTCGCACCTACACATACTGCTAGGCTGCGCTATACACCAGTGTGTTCTGCTTGGCTGCTCATGTGTGTCAGCTGAGCTGGTACATCAAGGGGGGGGGGGCAAAAGAGAGGGAGGGAGTGTGACAAGAGAGAACAGGATGAGAGGGACAGATGGATAGAGAAAGGCAGAGGGAAACAAAAAAAAGGAAAAGAAATGCAATTGTTTCTAAAGCTCTGAGGAGAGGGCGAGAGGGACGGTGGCGCCAAATCAGATAGTGCGAGGGGAAGTGAAACGCTGCGTCGATGCAAATACAGACTCACAAACACACATCACCGATGGAGCTGTGGAGAGATGAAGATTTGTCCTCACTTGTCCTCATCTCGGAGCTGTCAAGATAAAACTATTATGGTGGGAGTGTGAAAACAATAGCTCAGGGCCAGCAGTTATATTTGGTGCAGGAATGCATTCTCCAGCCTGATCGTCCTCCTCTCCATCGACCCGAGCTCTTGGTTTCACCTTGAAGTCCTCAGCCTCACATGCTTATGCGGAGGGCATCCCCAGATGGGTAGAAATACTAGAAGCTATCCTTTGTATCAACTACACTCCAAACATTTCCTTAGTGACAGTCAAAAGGTACTGAAGACGCCACTAATATTACTTGTTAAGTCATGTTATTGTATGAACTGTTGGGTCGTAGCATTCAAGGCAGCGTTAGGTGGTGTATGTAAGCTGACGGCCTTCAGTTCACTCAGTTTTGTTGGAACTCGGGGAACTTGAATGCACTGGTTCAACCCCATCCAGTTGTGGCAGATGGATGCTGCAAGTTTCTTCCTGTTAAAAGGGAGTTTTTCCTTTCCGCTGTTGCCAAGTGCTTGCTCATACTGGGTTGTCTCAGTGGTGGCTTTCTCTGTATTATTGTAGGGTCTTTCCCTTACAATATATAAATCACCTTAAGGTTATTGTTGTGATTTGGCATTATATGAATATTTAAAAGCATTGTATGGTTGTATGATTTCACTTTTACTCATATACAGAAAGCACATGAGACAGTCTGCCTTAGCCACATTTCAGCAGTGGGTCCGAACCACAAAGTTACAAGAGGTAATGCAGAAGTGAGTGGATGTCCTTAGCTTCTCGTTGGCTTCAGCCAGCAGAATCTGCTATGAAGGGAGATGAGAAGCTGCTGCTTTAGCGCACAGCCAGACCTAGTGATGTCAGAAGCCCTTCCAGAGGTGGCATGGCACGGAGGGGATGGGACAGGTGAGGGAAGAGAAATCTCCCAAAAAACAGCCCTAGCAAGTCACTTAATTTGTCTTAAAGTGCCATCGTCAAGGTGATTCCACTCGATTTCAATGCAAATCGAGTCATATTGACATTCTAAGTGAATATGCTGTCTTTTTTTATGCCAGTTTAGTGGTCTGCATTATTCCACCTTGTTTCATAATAATGACACTCATTCCTGAATTAAGGGCTCTTTTATAGACCCCCACTAGCAGAATTGTTCACTTGTTTTAAAGAAATGAGGCTTAATATGAGGCTAGATTACGTTCAGTTACAGGTGATTTTTAATTTTTTTTTGTATTTATTATTTGTTTGCTTATTTCTGCCTCGCTACAGGAGCAGGCAGATGACGTTATTGAGGGAGGAAGTTTAAAATGAAGTCAAGACAACAGACAAAAAAGTGTTCTTATTTGTGTGGTTCTTGAATGGAAAGAGACACCTCCTCTTAGTGTCTCCTGGTCATAAAGTGTCACTTTATAGCGCGCGGTCCCCATCTGGGATGTAAGTAAAGGGATATGGTGACATTTTGACGCTCCCAGTGGCCTGCAGTTTCCATGAGAAATCCTTGCAGTGCTAAAAGTGCTAATAACCCGTGCCAAGGTTTTGGGGAGGAAACGTAAACTCAGTATAATTCAAACTGTTGTCAGGTTAAAACCTTTGAGAATTTTTAGTGTGACAGTATCTAATTGGTCTTGCTTACTTAGCCACCCCTGTCAAATTCTGGCAAGTAGTGGCAGATTAAAGCGAAAATGCTACCCTGCTGCTCAAAACAAGTGCCAGCGCAGTGCAGGACCAACATGTCAGGTGCTCCAAATCAGCTCTAATTTCCGAGTTGTTGGATGATTTAATTTGTTTCAAACTTTTTTTTCTTTCTTTACAAGATGGATCTCACTTTTTTGGACTTAGTCACTGAGCTAATGAGTTCTGGAGACATCAAAGTATTAACAAAGGTGAATTCTGACAGACAAACCTTAACTGTCACATGAAGGTTAGGGAACGTATTACAGAAACTGGGTCTCAAATTAAGACAGAATTTTCCCAATTTGGTTTTCCAGGTATTCTAACTATCTTTAGAAACCCTATTTTACTTCAGCCTCACTTATATCAGTCAGGATGTCCTAAATACTCAATTAAACATTTCAGCTTTTATGTCTCTAACCTACTTTTTCTTCTCTTTTCTTTCAAGCTAAACAACTTTGTAACCACTTTTTATTTTCTCTTTGTGCTTTCGATGTAAAGATCAAGCAAAGTTTTAACAAATGTTTGGGGATGTATGCATAACTACAACTATACACACATAATAGAGAAAAGTAGCCACAGTTATAAATTGCAATAGATGCAATAAATAAGCATATTTTTCCCTTTCCCTCTTTTTTTTTTTTTTTTTACAGTTTTCCAGTAGGGTCATGCTGTACAACTATCTGCACAGCTGATAAAAGACCTCTGTTTTGTTTCAAGACACATGAGGGTCTGACCTACACAGGCCCGTCTGCTCACTGCCTTTAACTTATTGGTGATATGAGTGTTTAGGTTTTTCATTATCAAACTGTATGAATTAGTATAACTTACAGTTGAAGTAATATTTCAGTACAATTCATGACACTGATTTCAATGGGCCTGTGCATAATGCCTTAGTGGACCCCAGTCAAAAGCACTTAGTGCTGCGTATGCTGCTTTAATCCATTGAACTACTTATTCAACAAATGTTTACCATGGGTCCCAACTTAAAGTAAGACACAGTATCCAAGAATTCTCTGTCAGTCCTTTCAAAGAAGAAAGACTCAAATACTATTGTTGCCTTTATCATCAGGATGGGGAACTTCCAAGATTGCATGGCTGTATGGGTCCATTGTGATGGAGAGAGAGCTCAAAGTGAAGACGAAGCCGTTGGTTTACATCTGCTTTCCCATCATCGTCCATGATCATGAGCTCTGTGGGGCTGTGGATACCAGTGGTAGAAATGAGCTTCCTCCAAAGAGTGGCTGGGCTCTCCCTTAGAGATGGAGTAAGAAGCTCTCTCACTCGGGAGGAGCTCAGTGTAGAGCCATTACTCCTCCACATCAGAAGGATGGTAGTGTGTTTATTGCTGTTATTTGATTCTTGCGTTTCATCACATAGATACAACACAAATAATGTTTATTTGAAATTTCAGAAAACTAAGTGATACCAGTCATCCGTAAGTCATCCATCCGTTTTGCTTCCAGGGGTGTGGGGGGGTTAATGTCTCTGGTATTGTATTATATATTGTACTGATGCCAGGTCTCTCTTAAAAATTAGATTTTTGATCTCAATGAGATTTTTTACCTGGATAAATAAAGGACTAATAAAATAAAGGACTAATAATAATTAATACTTTGAAAAGAAATATGTCTTTTTGTTATTATTATTTAGCCTTTATTGTTGGGTTTTTTTTCTATACTTTCAGGGATCATTTCTATAGTTTCTGACTTGAGAAATGTGTTTCTAAAGTTTATGGTCTCGCTAACCACGATGATGAGTAATGATCTTCCTTTCTGAGGGTGAAGCGGATGAAGAATAATGATTCAGTTCATATGTTCTTTATCCTTGATGACCGGTCTTTACTTCCTCGTGGAGTAATGAGGAAGGGAATATGATCAGAGTGGTAGAAAAAAAGAAAAAAAAAGCTTTTATTATTGTTGCTTACAGTAAATTATCTACACAGTCTGTAATCCATGTATGTTAAATATGTCAGTAGGATGATGGTTAAGATGTGTGGCCCAATGCTTTTATCCATGTAGTGTATCTGGACCTAGCACACTCACAAAAGAGATTCTTAATCTTAAGAGTGTCACTTTCTGGTTAAACGTTAACGTTAACACGCTTTTTAATTTCTGTAACACACTTTTTTCTTTTTTTTTTCTTTGTCAGTGAGAGGTAGTGCATTAAATTTTACATTTACAGATTTAAGATTTTAGAAGCTTCCCCTTTGACCTGGATTAAAATAATGCAACCATCACAGGCAGAAAGAGAATGCTCAGTTCAACATTAACTGAAACGGTGGGCATTTAAAAAAAAAAAAGGGCTGATGGAGTGTCTGGGTTGAGCCACTTTTTGGAAATGCCTGGGCTTTAAAGATGAAACAAGAGAAAGCAGACAGAGGTTTAAGGGTGACTTTTAAAGCTCTTCACCATTTTAAAGGAATCCATTAAAAGGCATTTAAAATAATCTTCTCTGAGATTTTGCGGGGAGCTTTCTCCAAAGTTGGAAAGCATCAAAAGAGAGAAAAACGTGTCTCTGTTATTTTGAAGCAACAAACGTTTCAATTCTTGCTAGTGTTCAAGGAAGCATGATCAGCCTCGAAACCTTTTTATCCAGCCACAATTTAAAGTTACGCGTGATCATTTGTATCCAAGCTCAATGTGGATACAGTGATTCGATAGGTCAATAATATTTCAAAAAACGTAATTTATTTAAAAAAAAAATGTGTATTGTACTAAAATCAAGACGCTCGGTGTGTAGTGTACGTTCTCTTGACCGCACCTCGGCACTATTTGTTCTCTTTTAACCGGAGCCAACTAATGTTAGCTGTTAGCAAAACAGCTTCATAGTGGCACGCTGTCACCAACCAGCTGTCTGCCTGTCACTCTTTGTGTGTGTGTTGTGTGTGTGGCTGTGTGTGCGTGCATGCGTGTGTGTGTGTGTGTGTCACCTGGGGCCTGGACTCCTGTTGTGAGAGCAGTGGTGCGACAAAAGAACGATGATTAATTTCACTCCGAGTAACCTGTCTCGCTTATGTGACTCTACCAAGCTGTGTGCACACTCGTGTGTGTGTGTGGGAGAGAGAGCGCGAGAGAGACGTAGACGTAGACTGTTTAGTCAGCAGGTGTGCTGTGATATGTTGGATGCCCTCCAGCCAGGGTCAGACACACACACACACAGACAGACGCATACGTACTCCATAACTGAGACAACTGCTGTATGCATCCGTCCCGCCAGCTCGAGTTCATCCCTCTTTTTCTTACTTTTTTTGTACTTTTTTGACAGTATTTACTCAAACTCTTGGTGTCAGTTATTAGTGTGTGTGTGTGTGTGTGTGTGTGTGTGTGTGTGTGTAGGCCAACCTCTCAGCAGATGAGCCCAAAATCAATTTCATTAGGGATCATGAATACAATGAGGAGCTATTTCACACACACACGCACACACACAAACACACACGTTCACTGCTGTAGATTTCATTAAGGAAATGCCTTTTACTCTTCTCTCTGTTCCCTCCGCCATCAAAGAGAGACTTAAACATTTAGGACAGTGGGTTAGGGCTTGTCCTCGCCGCACCGTTGTGACTTCGGTTTCAGTGAGAAATGCTAACAGTGTTACTGAGCTCTTTTTGCCCCCTCCGCCCCATCTCTGGTTCCCTTTCTTCCTTTTCTTCTTCTTCCTTTGCCTTTGTCCAACCATGTAATTAGCTAGATGTTTAACAGCTGAGGTTGGACAGGGCACTGCCATGTCTGGACAGACAAACGGGCGCGTGCACAGACACACAGTTGAGAGAGAGAGGTCTGTGTCTGTGGGGGAAGCGAAAGGACAAGGGGAAGGCTTGAATCAGAGAAAAGAAGGAGAGGAGAAATCTCAAAAAGCAGCGGGGAAGGAAGCTGAAGGAAGCAGGGTGAGGAGGGAGCGATATGGGAATGAAATGAAGTGAAGAAATGAATGACAGGGTATGGTGAACGAAGAAAGAAGCGAGGCAAGAAAAAATATTAGCAGGAATAAGTAAGTAATGGAGGAGAAAGGAATGGAAGATGGAGGAAAGGAAGCGGCTGGAAGAAAAAAAAGAAGAGTAAAGGAAGTTTTAAATAAATGAAAGATGGGTCAGAGAACAGGAAGGCAGGAATAATTGATAGCGTGTGATTGTGTTCTCCCAGTCAACCTGACCCAAAGGTGTGACCGGTGTTTGAACCCAGTGTGGTATTAATCACTGCAGTACTCCAGCCAAACCTCATTACTCCCCTTTGTTCACTTTTATTACCTTGTCCTCCTCTACACACTCCTGACACACTTGCATGCGCACACACTGAGCATCCCTCTCTCTGTTGCGCTACACCTCCCACCTTCACCCTGCACTATCTGTCTCCATCACATCTCAAACCCAATCCAGTCTGTGGGTGCATCTCCTCTTGTGCTACAAAACAGTAATGTGTAGCAGCTTGCTAAATTTGGGTTATGACAGTTTTGATGGCTATTAAAAAATATTAACAGGTAAAACGGTTCGTTGATTGATTTAACTGTGGTACTAATCAATCAAATATTTAGCCCTCATGGTATGGTGGCCCTGTGAGGCCAAATGCACTGCACCTTAAGAAAACACCAGGAAATAGAAAAACACTGCAAAATGGGTGGAAGCACAAAGAAAACCTCACAAAAGACAACAGAAGTGTTTTTGGAGAGACAATAATGTGATGGAACAGCTGCAGAAGTGACAGAAACCAAAACATGCAAAGGACTGAGCTAAGACACGCTTTAAAGAAGCAGGGGATTTATCGCTTTTGTCATGGAGAACACTCGTATAATACTGTCGATAAATGTTTGCTATTAATGCTAGCAAATGGCTACCCCTGCCTGGTTCTGCAAGAGCTTTCTTCCTGTTAAAAGGGCGTTTTTCCTTTCCACTGTCGCCAAGTGCTTGCTCACAGGGGGTCATTTGAATGTTGTTGTTGTATTATCGCAGATTCTCTACCTTACAGTATAAAGTCCCTTGAGGCTACTGCTGTTGTGATTTAGTGATATATATAAATAAAATTGGATTGAATTAAATTTATAAAACTTACTTTGTGTTTTGAGTGCTTTTGCACCCTTTTTCCGTTTGCTGGTGTTTTCTCAAGTTTAATGCATTTGACCTCTCAATGCTACAGTATCACGGTGTAATCTGTGGAAAGGACCGACATCACAAGCACGTTAAATAACTGACAAACGGTGCACAGATCAAAATATGGGGGAAAATGTTGCCAGCTAGTTGTCTTTATTTCAGCTAATGATATCGCATCAGGCTTAATCTGCCTGTAAGAGAGAACAACAAAAAACAAGCTCTCAGCATTTTGTGGACATGCAACCTTTACTGTTTCGGTTCACTCTCGCTGCCCTCGCAGTGTCGTCTTACAACTGCAGGCATCTAGTTTCAATGAAAACCTTCTGAAAATCATCCTATAAGCAGAACAGAAAACATAAAGCAATGAAACATATTTCCCTTTAGAGCTAATTATGGAGTATAAAACAGAAATGAAAGATTATACTTACATACATCTGGTGCAAGTAAACAAAATTTCAAAGACTTTGAATGTTAGGAGCCCATTAACACTCCCGTAGCTATAGGTAGTTGAAGCTTTAGGTGGTGTCGGATGCTGAAAGCTTTAAAGTTCTGCATTCAGTGAAGGAAATGAAGTCATTTGCTGTAAGCTCACCCAGAAGACTGTTGTTTTTTTTAACTTTCATTTTGCATGTATTGTTTTGTTACCAGAACTCCAGAAATTTGCTTTGGAGATATATTTGTTGAACAAACCTCCATTACTACACCTTTGCGAAGCAAAATGTGACACTGACAAATTATTGTGGAGTGGAACATGTAGTGGTGTTGTGATATCTCCCGCTCTGCAGGTAGAGTGTATTAAAGGCAAGGCACTGAAAATGTGTCAGCGCAGCAGCAGGTGTGTTGTCACGCTTTGGCATGACACTGTGCTGGACAACACCAACAAAGACTGTACGGATCCATGACTGCAAGAAGTCCCCTATATTAGAATCATCAATTAGCATAACACCACTAGATACCCACTTCTTGCTGTGAGGGAGCAGTGCTAACGGTGTCGCCCGTATAACGGATATTTCTACTCTTGCATTTTAAATATTAGCTAAATATTTAAAATCTAAGACTTGAAAACTTTTCCTATGAGACTCTTTGGCTGCTACAGCTGGCTATTGGTTGTTACACACTGAGGGCATACAATCCTCAAGGAGAGGACCTTTGTTAGCAATTAGATTTTTTTGTCCCCTGTTGAAATTAAAATTTAAAATACTATGACACTGTTATAGGACACAAAACCTTGTGGATCAGTCAGGATGCATGAATGGGTCACAAAAGCATGAGGCTTTGACATTTTCATACCATGTTTCAAAGAGTCACATTTGTTTTCCTGTAGCCAAAACCAAAAGGTTGTTCAGCCTAAACCCAAATGAGGTTTAACATTCCCCTTCAGGCTTGTTTGAAGATCATACAAAGGGGAAGATCCTACAATAATACAGAGAAAACCCCAACAATCAGAGTGAGCACTTGGTGACAGTGAGAAGGGAAAACTCCCTTTTAACAGGAAGAACCTGGTTCAGTGAGTTTTTCAAATTTGCACATCTCAGCTCTGTAAATCTTTCATTAGCTTGTGACATTTCAAATCCACGTCACATGTCCAGGCCTTGTAAGCTGAGGTGAGCTCAGTGAAACAATCTGCTTTGAAAGAAGAAACTCTTTTATCAAACTCTGAACACGCATCATTTTTCACAGTGAAGATGTTGTGAGTGGCAGGTACTTTAACCATAGCAGTGGCTGCTGGAATCGGATCATGAATCACTTTCACTTGTAATAGCTTCGGATAGCACCGACAACTGCTGCTGACGTTCGCTTGCACGCTCTAAATATTAGTGTGTATACTTTTTGTCTACCTGAGCAGTGTTTGTCTGCGTTTAAGGGTTGCAATGCCCTTAATATCGCCATAGGTTTGGTAATGAGTCTAATCCCAGGAGGACCAAGAGAGACACCGAGGTCTGAGAGTGGAACACGAAGGGATGGGGAAGTAGGGGGGAACAAGTGGCAGATGTGTCACCAAAGTCAGCACGTGGGCTGCAAACTCATCAGGAAAAGTCACCTTTAACTTCCATTCAGATCCCAAAATAAAGAGACCATCCCTCATCGGAAAGGTCGAAGACATGATGTATGTCTTATTGCGCTGTCCTTAACCGCGACGCACAACCTGTTCCTGCTTCTTCAATGTACATCACCTGAGAAAAGAGCATTAACTGCATGCCTGGAATATAAATGGACCTCTGAGCTGCCTCACACACACACACAGTGCAGCAATCCCTGCTCTGCACGACCCTTCAGCTACTCTTCGAGTCGCCGAATTGATATGCCACTTTATTCTTTCTTTTTTTTAATGCATTAAAACAAATTGATTGGTGGATAATTAGAATGCAAATAGCAGCAATTAATGTTCAGGGCGCTCTTCGGTGAATGGCACTGCTGAGCAAGATTTTTAAAAATATGTATGATTGTCTCGTCCTAAAGAGGTAAACTAATCAGTAAAAAAACACACAGACACACTTACACAGTCTGTTTTAATGACTCATAAGCTGTCAGTAACATCAAAGCAGTAGGCTTTATGGGTAGCTTTTTTTATAATCATCCTGGGAGTGGTTGTAAAAGCATATTTAATAAGTGCCTTTGAAAACAGGTAGGAGCTTTTCCTTTTTTTCTAGGACGAGAGCTGCTTTTATCTTATAGCTGGGGCTCGCTGTTATAATAAGTTCCAGAAAGTGAGAAACTGGGCAAAACAGGACCATAAAGAAATTCCAGATGCCCCCCCGGTGTCGCCTTCCTTTTCACTTTTATGACTTTGAATTGAGTTGAGCACAGACTACACTGAAAAGAGAATTTATGTGTATGTAGCTACGCACATGCCATGTTAGAGAAGCTCCTGTAAAATAGCTCCCAGCTCTTATCGATTCTAAATGAACCTGTGCAGCAGAGTGATCCATGTGGTGTGCAGAGGTAGATTATTGTAGGATTTTAAGTGCTGCCACTTCATCAGCATGGAGTCTCTGTTTGGACGCAGTAACTTCCTGAGTGCAAAGGTCACGGAAGGAGAGCAAAAGAACCTGCGGGCTGGTAGACTCGATGAGAATCTACAGTCACTTGTTTCCGTTTGCAGTCTCCTCTGTGCCAGCTGACCTGAATCCCACTCCAACTGCCCTCTGCCCCGAGCTGTAGGGCAGAGCACGCTCTTTGCTCTTGCCCCCTCCCCGTTCCGCCACGGTTCTTCGCTCATCAGGAATGATCCTGCAGCCTAGGACGAGTAGCAGTTTTAGAATCATCAAATAAGCTCACTCTCTTTTTTTTTTTTTACCGTGTCTGCGTGCGAGTGTGTGCTTTCCTACGCCGTTGTTGACACACAGAAAGAGACGGGGGGAGAGAGCGAAATCATCAGAGCCCGAAAAACAAGCGGACGAAAGGCCACGCTCGCTCGATGTCAATAAAAGTTACGGTTTGTGTGTCTGTTTGTGTTAGTGTGTTATCGTGTGGGTGCGACGCAGGGGCGGTGGGGGCTGCTGAAACAAATGACCTTTGCACAAGAACTAGTGCGATTCACCTCCTTCACACAGACAACACACACACAACAACAACAGCAAGGGGGGGAAAAGGCTCTTTAAAAGTCAACAAAAGTTATGCAATTTGCAATTTCTCTGATCAGATCACAACTCTCAGACACAGTCTACTTCACAGGTTGCTTCTTATGCAGATAGCATTCCATTTCCTTTGCCAAAATTAGGCAAGAAAAACAGTTTGTCACTGCTGTAGACTTACCTCTTATTTCGCATTTCACTCTACTTTTATCCCACTGAGTATCTCCTCAAAGCTGATTTGCCAGAGCACTTGACTTTTAACCAAAGCCGCTTCCTCCTCTTAAGCATCAAAAGCACATACAGCGATGACAGCCTGTCTGTTAATGAACCTTCTGTTCAGAGAAAGATTAAGGAAACTCTGGTAGTGATTTGGCAGATAATAACCACAGAGACTGTTGAGACTGAGGAGGAGGAGAAAGAAATAAAAAAAAAAAAGAGAGAGAAAGACAGAGAGAGCTGGTGGAGCGAGTGGAGAGAAACAGAAAAAGTTTCAGCAGACTATACTTCTGTCAGGTGATGGATGAGCAGATGGAGGCCGGGAAATTAGAAAGAGAAAGATCCAGACATAGAAGGAAAGAGGGAAGCTGAAAAAGATTTACTTGCTGCTGCAGGAGGAGTGACCCTCATGACTCTGTAATTTCGTCAGGAGACTTAACACCGGCAACCAAAGAACCATCATATAGCTACATGTTGTTGGTACACCCTCAGTACCATGGTAACAAACATTAGAACTGCAAGTTTCCAGACAATTTGAAATGAAATAAAGATACTTCAATCGTAATCTTTCGCTTTTAGTAGCATTTCTTCACCTGATGGCAACCTTTTCAGGAAACCTCTGAAGTGTTTCACTAGATGAAAAGGCTGCGGATACATGAGGTGGAAGTGAATGCATTGTTTTAAGAAAAATCCACAGTATTGTACGAGAAAATGAATGATAGTGGTGTATGATACAGTCAAACAGTCAGATAGTCAAAAACCATCTTAGATATGGTTGACGTCTTCTTCAAGGTCATTTCCTTGGGCAGTGTTGCACTACTCTTAGATGGGAGTCATATCAGGATGGTACGGTAGATGTCTACAATGATTTGACCCTGGGCGATAATTTGATGGTTCACAACCCTGTTAATGTTGAAGAGGAAAAAACATGGTCCTGGTTGCACTCCTAACCTGATGTGTCAACTTTTGGGTTTGACATTGTGGACTTTTGAACTGTTGTTAGGTCTCATCACTGATGATGCTCCTCAACATGAACATTGGGTCAGTTTGAGGCAGGAGCTTATGTTTGCCCTCTGGAGTTTGGGGTACTTGGTGGAGTCACATATGTTCCACAGATCAACTTAGAAATAGCAGCTGGAAGCTGGAAGCACTCTATAGATGCGCAAAGGCACATCCTTTAACCCTCTCAGGTCTAACTTATCATTGCTGAGGCACATAAACATTTGTTCATCGCTTTGGAGCTGCCAGCTGATCGCTAACAGACATTCTAGCCTCCATTTGCCGAGGTGTTCTTCAAATGTATTTACTATCAGGTCATATGTCAATCAACAGTATTCATCACTCTTACTGGTAGTCTCTTCAGTTGTTCATTGCCAGTAGTTATTTCACGCGTAGTCTCTTGAAGTTGCAAAGTATTATTCACTTTCTAAGGTTTTTGGTCGCCACCTCGCCACGAATAGATTCCATTGCATACAATCAGACAATCGGAATGTGCAGCTTTGACTGAGATGCTGAAATTTTTTTATTTCTACAAACTGTGAGCTCTTTGGATTCGTTTTTGACGAGCATCGTGGCTTCTTTTTTTCACACAGTTGTAAAACAATCATCTACGACTGCATTATAAGCGTGGCTTTACCGTTTTCCTCTGTTCTCTTACAGATACTGGTGAACTCCATTTCCCAGCCTGCCATGTTGTATGAGAATGTTGTGGTGAGCAACGGGAGCCCGATCCTGCGAGATTTGCTCTTCAGCCCAGGTCATCAGTACTTATATGCCCTCACTGATAAACAGGTAGGAGAAGTGCGTGCACATGCGCACATACACACACACACACACACACACACAAACACTCCAGAGGACCACGTCTAAACTAGAGACGAGCACTGTTAGGAGGGTTTTGTTGCCATTGGCACTCTGGGCACACTGAGAAAATTATGAATCAAAATCAATAGTCAGTTATATATGTAACAATTTTAGGGATGGGTTCAGTGATAAGTGACAGAACAATAATGTACAGCTTCACAGCTGTTTTTATGTACATGTACACTTGTGGGCTTACTGAAAGACACACACACGCATACACACATAGACGCATACACGCACACACAAACGCCTTCATTGCAAATAAGTGAATGCTGGGAAGAGAGAGGGAGAGGAGGAAAATGGAGACACTTGAAGAGCACCATTAAGAGCTGATGAGCAAAAATATATTAAAAATATACACAGGGGGAGTGAGCAATCAAGGTAATTACACACATATAGTACCACATACTGGGCATGAACACATTTGCAGTTTAAGCAGCGTTCCACACACATGCACAGTTTTAGGTGCTAATTAATGTCATGAATTTTAAAATGCACCATATAAGATGAAGCCGTGCATACCTTCCTTCCACCGGGGATACACATTACATGCAACCCTTGAATGTTTACTTCAGGATATTCCTCACAAAAATCCTTGGTTCTCCATCTAAAAAACACCTGATCAACAACGGAAAATTACAGTTTAGCCATTGCAGCAAGCAACCACAGAACTGAGAAGATGATAAGTATTATTATAGGCAGGCTCGTGACGTTAAATTGGTTAAACTCCGTGGCCTCTCATTTCCCCACACTGACCTCATCTGCAGAGCATTATGATATGCACGATCAAATCCCGGCATGTACGTGTCATTATCTCGGAATGCCTTTATTCACGAGAGTTTGATACAGCAGTCGCCACTCTCCCGCTCATCCCTTCTTTACCTGCACGACTCTTATCTCATAATGGTTAATGACCTTGATGTGATAACCTTCAACGAGACTTCCTCGCTACGTAGACGGTAACCGGCGTGTAAGTGCTGTGTAATTTACCAGCGATTAGACTTAATTGACTTCCACGTGTCTGAGTAAGCACGCAGAGGAAGTGGAGTGTAACTGATACAAATTTACGTCGTTGTTGTTGACGTGACGGAGGGAATAAGGCGCTCTGATCGTGGATCGGTCCAGGAAGCTGAAATGTACACTAAAAGGAAAATGCCTAAATGCATATTGAATTACACTGAGTCTGAGACACACGTGCTGATTTTGGAAACTCGCGCTGAATTATGTATGCACACGAAGATAAAGTTGATTCATAATGTAATTTCAGTGCCCAAATTATTTATAGTTATGCTCCAGGTCCAGTTACAACATTAACACAATTACATGCAGCAGAATGTGTGTGACCGCCTACATTTTTAACACTGCACACAGGAAAAGGCCGAATTCTTTTAAAAATCTAAGCAGCTTGTAAAGTAACCATGTATCAACCCTGTGTCTGGGCCCAGTCTGCTGTTAAGATGACTCACGCACATTTTAGTGTTTGTTTTCTTCATTTTTTCTGAATAGACACAAGTCCTTAAACAATAATTCACTCATTACATTATTCTACATCTATTTTTATTAGTGCTGTTTAAGAATAGCACATCTTTAGGCTAACGTTATAAAAAAGCCTCCTCTGGTCTCCCTGATACCAATATTTTAAGAATAACATTTTAGTGTAGAACAAAGAGTCAAGAGCATACTTTTTTTGATAGAAAATATATCAAAACATGTAGCAACATATTAACTATTAACGTCTGCCTCTTATTTTCTCATCCGATGATGTGTGCTCGCCATCTGATTATATAGTTTACGGCGCTTAGACTTTGGTGGACGCTTGATTTAAACTTGTAAATGGACTGGTTCTTATATAGCGCTTTTCTACTCTTCTGAGCACTCAAAGCGCTTTACACAACTTGTGCATTCACCCAAGCACATTTTGTTAGTGCTTTCTAACTAACATTCACACACATTCATACTCCGATGGATGCATCGGAGAGCAATTTGGGGTTAGTATCTTGCCCAAGGATATTTGGCATGTAGACCAGGGGAAGCCAGGAATCGAACCACCAACCTTCCGATCAGCAGATGACCTGCTCTACCGCCTGAGCTACAGTCACCCCATTTAAACTTGTCATACAGCTATAATACTTCAGTGGCACATTATTATGTTCCAAACTTTGTTTGCTTGGCTTGTTGTGTCCAAAGTTCAAGCACTTTGATACATTTATGGTTTTTAATAACCTCAGCCAGAACAATTTAGATGTTCACTTGCTACCTTACTCGCTAACTGCTAACAGTTTATACCCGTCTACCTCTGATGACCTTATTGCTGTTAAAAGAATATGAACTGTTTTTAACCTTCAGTGGTGCCTTGGTGCTTGTTTGCTTTTGGTAACTGAAGGTGCCTTAGGAAATAGCTGATTATGTCGATGGTTGGAGTCGTTATTCAAAAAAAGGTAATGTATTACACATTGCTTGTTACTTTCTTTGAATCTAATGGAATATGTTACTTAATTACCCAGAGAAAGTAATTATGTTACACTAATGTTGTCTGATAATTACCAGTTAACAATCGAAACCTTAAGCTACAGTCCCAGACACCAACACAAACATCATCATCCCAAAGAGGACATAAGGAGGATCTTTCTTTTAGTGCTTACATATGAATACAAAGCTGACAACAAAATGAGAAAAAAAAGCACAAAGAGAATTCAAAGTGATCGACACAAAAACATGAACCGGTAGAAAGAATTCAAGCTTCAAGCTTGACTTCTCACCACTGCCACTGTTACCTTAAAGTTCAGGGTCTGGCTGCTGGGCTGGGGTTGGCATAAGCTCGGCTTTAACATCACTCTGGGTTCTTGGATAGCTTAGTGTTAGCATGCTGTCTATTCAGACGCCTGCAAAAGCCTAAGTTCTGTTAACAGTATAATATGTTTTTTTTCTCTTCTGGATTCAGTCTGTACTTTGTGGTCTTGTCCTTTCATGCAATAAAATAAAAAGCAGTGTCCATATCTTCACTCCTCAAAAGCTGCACAACATCTGCTTGAGCTCATTTGAATGTAGCACGAGGGCGCAGGAAGAAAAAGAAAAACTGTGTTGCTGCTGTATTTCTTTTTTTCTATCCACCCAGCATTCAGATAACTAAAGAACCTTTGTAACGCAAGTACGGTAGGTCAGGTCTCAGCCCAGCTATGTAATTTATAAGGACAAAATTATATAATAACGTTCACTGGAAACTAGAATCATCAACCCAAAAGTTGCAAAAGTCAAAGTTAAAAATTGCTTGAGTGTTCCCTTCATTTTTTTAAGCACTGTACTTGCTCTGGGTTACCTTGAGGATTACAAAGAATATTCATCTGTGAAAAGACACTAAATGATATCAAATACAACTTTAGGCTTCTGTCCAACAACTCACTGCTTCAGCCAGCAGCGCTTAGCATCTGCTCAGCAGGATGAAGAAAGTCCATGCTGAGAGCATTTGCAGATTTTCCCTTCTAATTCCTTTCATCTGCAGCTGCTATTGCTACCAGAAAGTCATTTTCAATTATTAAAGGTAGTGTTTTATTTTTGATGAGCACTGATATGTCTGCTGCATGTTAGTGCAGTGACAGTAGGAGGTCAGCTACTAGGAGAGAAGCCTTGTTGAATTCAAAATGCTTCCTCTTTGACACGATTCAAGTTGATCCGTTACATTTTACTAATGTAGCCGGTGAAGAAGTGCAGGCATTCACATCAGGGACTGAGGAGTGGATTATTATTATGAATCCAGGGTCGGGTAAAGTAAAAATAATGACTAATGTCGCTCCAATATGAAATATTAAGAGCTAGCAAGCGCAAGCTAGCTTTAGCAAATCTCAAGGGTACATCATGTTTCAATTTTCATAATCAACATTTTATATTTTGCTCAAAAAATCCACACAAAAACACAAAAACAACAAGGTGCAGTCTTAAAAGAGGTTTCTGGAACACACTGACTTCCTGGAGAGTCTGTTGAATGACGGTTGACTTCATAGTAAGAACAAGAGTCAGGCTATGCTAATTGGTGACCTTAAATGGTGCTGGTAGGAAGACACGCTTGTTGTTTCCCTCCGATTCGAGCTTAGCTAATTTCCTGTTGATGTTACATTCAGTTATACTGAGTGCCATCCATCTCCATCTGTCAGCATTTTGAATGTTGACAGTATTACATGCTGCATAACCGTATAAGCTCATTTTTGCTGCAATGGAAATTTGTTTTTTTAAATTGCAGATTCTCTGCCTGTGTAATTTTGTTCCTATGAAAGTCAGAATCACACTAATTGACAGAGAAGACAAAATGGACTGATCAACTCCTAGGAGAGCAGATAATGGCCTCTCACTTCCAGAGCTTCACCACTGACCAAATTTACAGTCCAGCCAGAGAATGAAGCAGAAAAGGAGGGAGCGAGAGTGGGTGAGAGCTGAAAAGGTGGGAAAATATAATTGGTTTGGAGGATATGCTCTGTTCCTTTGTCTAACTCTTCCTGCTTCGTATTTGCAATATTCTTTTAGGGTCCGTATGTCAGTCTCTCTCAGTCACAGTGAGTTTGTGTGGTAACTGCTGTCCCAGTGGTGGCTTCACAGAGCACAGAGAGTAGAATGAGGATTGCCCCTCACTGCTGCATGTGAACTTGTGTTCCAGACAATAAAGGATCAGAGTGTGTGCATAGCCTTCTTGGCCTGCCGATGACGAGCTTCCTCCTAGCCAGAGGGTGCCTGGACACTAGTTAATCTGTTAGGGTTTAAGGTCGCTCGCCAAGCCTCAAGATGTATAAACTTCTGCATTTTTTCAAGCCAAGAAAAACTGTATTTTTTTTCAGGGCTCTGAATAGAACTGTTACTCAAAGATTGAGTAACAGGTTAGAATTCGCATAGAGTTCTGGCATCTCCAAAGTTACCTAGAAACTCCCAGACGGTAATCCACGTCCAGTAGGATCATGAGGGAAGGTGGGGAATCACGCTGTAATGGCTTTATTGTGCCAGACATAAACTGTATTTGTTATGCAATATGATTTGGCACAGTTTTTTTGGTGGATGCCCTTCCTGATGCAACCCTCCCATTTATACGGTATGGGGCCAAAACTAGGCATACTCAAACCAGTGACCCCCTGACTGAGGATTTATGCTTCAACGGGAAATCTACACCATAGTTATATCGTAACCGCAAACTCCTCTGAGACCCTATGACGTAACCTAACCTAGGCAACCTACACGTTGCCTTGACGTTCAGGACTGTCGATTCCTCCTGCGCATTTCCAGCTACTTTTTTCCCCACAGTTTCTGAATTTATCAGTGAACAAAATAACAATAATCATGTCAATATAAGGAATAATAATCATAGCATCACCATAAGGATTCCCAGATGTATGTGAGACTGTATAAGAAGTACAAAGACTTCTATCATGGCTGGCACTGCCTATACAACACCGGTACATGACCACAAGGTTATGTAGGAGACATGGTAGGCTCTACAAAGATTCACGGCAGAAGTCCAAGGATGTAAAGATGTCTCAGCATTGTTTTACTTTGGAGTTTTCGGCCTCTACAGGGGAGCAGCACATGCTGAAAACCAATTACTGACATCATCAATGTGTAAAGTCGTTATATGTTTGCAGCCAGTCGCCTTTATATCGACACACACACGGTGCGTTTTTGATTTGATGAAAGTTTTTTTTCACTTATTTAAGCCAACATCGGAGTGCTTTTGCAATATAGGGTGCGCTTGATCTGCACCAATGAGAGACAACTTTCCGCTACAAGATGATCAGTGTTACTCCACCCTGCTGGCTGATGTGCATGCACACTCTGTGACAGTCGCATTCAGGAGTGAGGTGTGCCCTCGTGTTGTTTGTCCTCTCCTCCTCCTCTTCATCCTTTCATTTTTCTCTCCTTGTCGAATAATAGAAATGCCAAGTGATGAGAGCTCAAACATGAAAAAGCCCATTTCCCAGCTTGACAGAGCAATTTACCTTTTCCCATATTCACTCGCACATAATTAAAAGTAGTGGATTGGACTGCAGCGTATAGACCGCATATCTGTATAGCAGCAGTGAGTCACATATAAGAAGGCGCGCAAATATAGAGTGCAAAAACATAAAACTGATTCACCGCGAGAGGAGAGTTTTCGATTAGCGAGCGATGGATTTACACACGGCTCCTTTTGTGTCATTGTGAGACACACACTCCTACACGCACACACACAGCCTCACGGTGTTCTTTCACTCCATGTATCTTTGTCTGCCTCCAGCTTTGGGTCCGTCTCTGTCTTTTCAGTGATATCGCATCATTTTTGTGCTCATAAAAACGAGCAGCGGCACTAAATCAATTTTATCATTGCTGTTGTTTCCTCGTTACGTGTTCAAATTGTCCCGATCTAATAAAAGCCGCGCGCTAAAGGGAGATTTTTCATCCTGTCATCACCCTCTGTTGTTGACGTCACCAAGACAGATATTTCTTTTACCCTGTGTGTCCCTATGGATGACATCACCTAATTGCTTGAAAGTAAGTGACTAAGTAGATTACAGCTCATAATCTATTGATTTCTACTGTACCTTTGTACCAAAGGACTTACTTATCATATAATTATCAGCCCTGCTTCTAATGTGCAGCTTCCTTTTCATTAATTCCCGTGATAATGAGCTATTCTTTTATTTTCAGTCGGACGAATAAAGCCTGAGGATTTTTGATCTACTTCTAGTATTGATGCAGACAGCGCCCAGTCTCTGATCTTTGCTATGTAGTAACATCATGACCAGATTTGCACTATTGAACTCAAAGGGCAAGGTTACGCCTCTGCGCTTGTAAAACAGCTTCATTAGGTCGCACGTTGGCAGCGAATGGCCTCGCCCCCTTCCTCTGCGAAGCCTCTCAGACAGTGGCATAACGGTCCAATGATGTACCTCCGTGTATCGATTTTGCTACAGTACAGAAATGTACTGAGCTGTACTGTACTGCACAGTAGAGAAACCCTACCCCTGGCACCACATCAGACAAGGTTCATATTCAATTCACTCAGCATTTACTGCACTTGGAGGTCATGCAGAAAAGAGTGCTGTGTACTTCTTTTATGACACTTTCCTTGGTGTTTGTCCAACTTTGAAGTCGCAAAAAAAATTGTTATTGAAGACAGGCACAGGAAAAATAATGAGATGAGGATACAGAAATCTACTAGAAGTGCCCTTGGCCCTGTCAGCTAATTGGTTGAGTTGAGTTTCGGAGCATGCCTTTGCATTTGTTTTGCATGGGCAAATTGAAATTGGTGACGAGGAGGTTTATTTATTTTTTTAATGCTGAATATTATTTAAATGTTCTCTCTGAGTGTGACATCGAAGCCCTTCTGGCATGCTGGGCTCTCAAGTTCAAGTGCAATGCTTGACTTCAACTAAACTATGAACTGCTTCAGGATTTATCCATGAATAAGCTTTTAAGAAACACCCTTTTAAAAAAATATTTTGACATATAATTGGTTTCACATCACACATATACAGCTGAAAAAAAATTGTCTCCAGCCTTTTCTGAAAGACTGTTTCTAAAGTTGACAACAGGAGAGGAAGTGCTGCTTGAAGTGTTGATGGCGGTTGCTCCTGTGCTCATTAACAGTCTGCGTGAAGCCCACTGGATATGTTATAGGTTGGACATGTAATGTTTCTTCACCGTGGCAGTACGCTGAGAAACTAGAAAGTGCATGTCACTATCAAAATGAAATCTCTAAACCCTGTCATATAAATGTGCAAAAGAAAAAAAAATACATGGAAATACAGTATTTTAAAGAGTTTAGTATGACTACCTTTACTCTTCAGCACAGCCTTAGACACGCTTTCTTGTCATTTCTTTAAGTAGTCTTCATGAATAGTTCTCCAGGCTTCTTGAAGGTCATTCAAAGCTCTTGTTCTTGCATGTTGGCTGCCTTTTGTTCAGTTCTATGTTCAACAAGCTCCAACACTGATTCAGTAACATTGAGTTCTGGCTTCTGGGGAGGCCAATCCATGACATAGTGTTCCATTATATGTCTTTCAGGTATGCTTTTACTCCCTTGGCACTGTATTTCGGATCATTGTCATGCCGAAAAATGAAGCTGTTGCCAATCAGATGTTTTCTTAATGATATTGTGTGGTGGATCAAAATGTGAGGGTAGTTTTTTGCAAATCTAATGGCATCAATTTTGGCAAGATCCCCAACACCACTTGCTGAAACACACCCCAAATCACGACAGAGCTTCCACCATGTTTTACAGATGGCCATGGACCCTTAGTGCTGTACCTCTGTTAAGGCTTTCACTCCTCCACTCATTTTCAGTTCAGTTCTTGTGTAATTTGGCATATCTAACTCTTTTCTCACCATTTCCCTTCCTTGGGAAAGAATGGCTTCTTGACAGGCACCCTTCTACGGAGACCATGCTCGATAAGGCTTTAGCAAACAGTAGATGGATCAACTGAAGGGCCAGATATATCTCTCAGGTCCTTATGTCAGGTCTCCTGTTTCTCAAGGACATGACTTTCAGAAATTGTTCATCTGCCTTAGATAGTATTTTAGTCCCGCCGCTTCTTCTTTCTACATACACTCTTCCCGTTTATTCAAATTTTATTACGGACATGATGCACACCGTGCTGAGATATGCCAAGGTTTTAGCTATTAGCAAGTTTTTGAAATCAATTTGTTGCTGCAAAAGAAATGCTATTTTGTGCTTGTCAAACGGTGTTATGTTTGGCACTTGATTCAAATCAAGAAATGGGAACAAATTACATAATTATGCGACCGGCGGCTAGTAACAAAAAACAAGTGCTTTAAAATTGGTTCAACACTGGTTCATCCTGTGAGTTAGCTGCCTTTTTTATGTTTGAATGATTGAATGGCCAGAGTAGCTGCAGTAGCTGCAAATGTCCAGAAAAAATCTTTGAAAGACCTTCAGAAATCCTATTTCTCAAGAACACTTTAGAAATAGCAAGAAAGTCTCCTTGGAAGCAAATTATAAAGATAAGAGGTGTGGCTCAAGACTTTTGAACACTGATAACACTACTGATGTATAACACGTTAAAAAAATGAATGAGAAGTTTTTAAATCTTGAATTTAATTGTATTTCTGAAAGACTTGACTTGACGGTGTGCATTTACATATTAAAAAAATTGCATCGACACATTTTCAGATGACATATCTTTCTCCTCACGACACACAAACACGGATGCACACACATCCTTGCTGTCTGTCAGTGAAGGCAGAGAGATGACTGATCGGCTGATCAGAATGTGATTTGTGAGACAGTCAAAGAGACAGACAGTGAGAGCGAGAGCGATGGAGAAGTCTTAATGTGGTTCGGAGCAATAGCGTGACTTGGGTTTTAAAAAAAAAGAAACAGGCTGAAGCTGATTTGTAAAATCTCCGTGACTGAGAGCGTGAGATAAAGAGACAGGAAGTCAAGAAAGACTTAAGAAGGCGTCCTAGATCATTTTAGTTTCATTGCTCGTGCAGATTTCTGGTGTCAGATGTCATGAATCATGCATATCTGTGGCTAAGAAGACAATATCAATCATAGGTATGCTGTAAAATAATATGTTTGTTTTATAGGTTTATTTTATATAGATGCCATCATCTTTTCATCTCTTTCATCTTGCACATGCTAACAGTCCGCTGCAAATAGTAAATAATCAACTTAGCTTAGCATAAATACTGGAAACAGGGTGTACAAACTGTAGGGTGTTGAGTTTCTCAATACAGGCTCAGCCCGAGCCGACCAGTGTTTCCCTTTATTGTCATCTTGGGAATGTGAGTACTACGTGAACTTATGCAAGGAAGAATGCACTTTTAAAGGATTCACTCTACAAGAGTTTTTTTTTTTTTTTGTATTGTTCCCCTCTTTCTGCCTGTTTCTGCCCAAGGTTGTGTCTTGCAGTGGCTACTTGTGATCTATGGCCTCATTTGGTGTGTTTTTGGTCTGTCCAGCAAAATTCATGACAGATGAGGACATATCAGAAAGATAGAAAGGCAGAGAACGGAGGGGATGGATATGAGACTCTTTTTTAAAAAAAACAAGCACAACTGAAACTGATATTCGGACCGTCCATTATTTTTGTGACCAGAATTTTGTGTGTTTATAAGTCATCCAGCATTGTTTTGGTGTATCCTTTGCACATGTAATTTAAAGTGTAATTTATAGCAGCGTTTTGAAGTTGTGCACTCAAACACTGCACCTCAGCTTGCTTACATTACCACAGATAGCGTATCTGCATGCACTTAGTTGCTGGTAACATGTGTGCATTTGTGCAGTAGTCTTAGAATTGGGCTCGCTGGAAGAATAAGCCATCCATCAGCCTATTGTGTAGCGATAGCTCCTTATATTCCTCGCCATATTATACAGATGGGACAATTACAGCTAGGCCTATAGCGGCAGCTAGCTTGGGACCAAAAGGGCCCCATATGTGGAATGAAACATCAGTCGCAATTACATTTGTGTGTCTTTCTCATCTATCCTTCCCTGTATTCCTCATTTCCACCCTCCTCCATCCAATCCACCTCCCCCAACCCCCAACCGCCACCCTCCTCCTTCCTCTCATCTGCCACTAGGCAAATTAAGAGGCTCTCTATCATGACCCAAATGAGAGAGGCTCATTTGTAGCAGTTATTTATTTGTAATAAACTCTCCCCCCAATCATCTCCTCTGCTCTGCTCTCTCTCTACCCTCCACTCTGGAAACATGGCAAAAAGAAAGAGAAAAAGCATCTGAATGCTGCTGGGGATTCCTCCCCCCCCATTTCAAACACTGTCCATTATCATTTGAAGACTAAAATGAATGTTTAAAATGGACATTTTCCCTCCGTGATCTCATTCTTTCTGTCTTCCACTACCTCTTCTCCTAATTCCCCTGTCCTCCCCCACCCTCACCTCCCGCCACTGTCCACAGATGGATGTGTTTCCCCTCGGCAGCAGCAAATAGGCCACGGATGAAAATGCCATATTTAATATAAATAGGTGGTGCTCACTTATGTACTGTCTCGCTCACACACACACACACACACACACACACACACACACACACACCAGTGCTCCCCAGCCACCTCAGTAAGACAAAGAGTCTTTGGCTGAGCATCTCCCGTTTCCCATCCCATTATCTGTTTTCTAAAACTCAATAATTGAACTGTTCCAATGGAATACATCATCTGGCCCACTATCACAAAATCCCATTGAATAAACTTCTCTCCCTGGCTATTGTGCTTGAGCATGACATGTTTTTTCTTTCCGTCCTCCCTCTATCAGATAGGCTGTATTACTAGCGTGGTATTTGTCCAGGCGCAAGTAATGACTGCAATTTGCTGCTATTTGGTGTCCTGTAAGAGGCCTGGGCCTTGTAATGGTAGCATTATAATAGTTACCAGGCACAGGTTACTATTACCATGTTATGAATCTGCCATAAGCTATTGTGTCCAAGTGTACATTAGAGTGACACAGGAGGAGGATATGTACAGGCTGTGCATGAAATGCCGGGATTGCTGACATCTAGTTGCGGTATGTGCTGTTTGTATTAAAGCTGTCTTGGGATGTAATGTGCAATTGCCTCATATAAGGAACAGAGTGGATATATGTACATTATTCCTGAAAGGAAAACAACTCCTTGCAGAGGATAGGTTTCCCATTATACTTTAATCCAGTCCTGCGTTTATAATTTGCAAACCTTCACCATCTGTCTGAGAGTGATTGCAGTGAGTTTGAGTCAGGCAGCAATTATTTAGACGGATCTTTTTGCAAAGATCACCGTTCGCCCAGAGGTGAAGGGTGTTGTATGGTAAACCTCTGGGTGACCGGTTTGTTGCTTCAAATACTTGCAGTCCGTCACCAAATGTGAAAAAAATTCATTGCAGTCACCTGGCAACCACAGCTTTTTTTACCTAGTTGCAAGGAGGTTACCGTCCCATTTCTACTATAGTATGACTGAACCATTAAAGGATAGACCTGACACTCACGTAGGGATCATCAAAGCAGATTGAGTTCAGTGTTAAGTTGAGACAGGCACACACTGTTTTCCCCATACGACCTACAACTTGAGCAGCTCCTACCCAAATGCTCTTCTGGTGGCCATCAGGGGCTGCTTCAGGCGGTGAGAATCATCCGAATGGGGAAGATCTTGAGCAGTGGAAGGTGCCGTAAGCAGAGCAACAGAGAGTACAGGAAATTTGGATTTTTTTTAAGTATGTTGACATTAAAACAAACATATGCATTCGTGTCTGATCAATCACGCGGCAGTTGTTCAAGCATAAGACATGAAAAGAGCATGATTCAATATTTGAAGTTTAATAAGTTGAAAAATGGTGTGGTGAAGGTGGGGTTTCTTCTTTGAAGGTTTTTCCACTGCTGCGTCTGCAGCTGCCATTAGAATTCACCCTCACCAGCTCACCTGGTGTGCCTCCTGCCTCTGCAGTGTTATTGATGTCGTACCTCGCCTGTCTGAGGGAGCTGTAGGTGTGCGTGCACGCGTGCACGTTCTCGTGCGTGAATGCATCTTGGGTGGTCAGTGATGTATTTAAGAATTTAACAACTGCCCCAGAAAACTTGTCTCAAACTCTCAATTTAGTCCAAAGAGTAACTTTCTCACCGGCGTGTGCTTGTGTGTGTGCTTGCCTGAGGCGGTTTCCTGTCTGCCAATCTACCTGTCACTGCCAAACAGCATCCAGTAAGTTGAGATAAAATATACAGATTCTGATACGCTGCAGATTACTGATTTATAAAAGAAAAAGATTAAACCTGAATGTGCACAGGTATGATTAAAGCATTTTGCAAGGGATAATTAGTCGACTTCTTCTACACTCTGGGTATAATCCAGTGTAACTTGTCCTTCCTGATTATCTTGCAAACAGATGGTGAAGGCATGCCTGTTCAATAGTATCTGCAGCTATCTGTGGACTTCTCAATGCTAATTTCTGCAAGTTTCATCGTGGCCTGATGTTTAGATACATCTTCAGTTGCACTTTAAGAGACCGATACATTTGATAGAGAGGTTCCTATACAAGAGATCAAGTTTCATCTTAGTGCAGTCATGCAGAGACACAAATGGCAGCTAGTAGAGATTTAGGAGACAAAAGGAGTAATCCTCGATGTTTATCTTAATGGTGTTAAGTACTGTAGCACAGTATCATGCATTTGGTTAGTGCTCATTTTTCGTTGTAGTGCTGCACACAGCTGGTTTATGTAGTTTTGGAAAGCTTTAAGGTTCTATGAAGAATGAGGGAGTGGAGTAAGTGACAGACAGCCTAACAAAAATGTAGCTGCAGAAAAAGCCTTACAGCTTTACGCTAGCTAATTTTGAATGTACACCCATTAGTTTGGGAGACTTGTAAGGGACTCAGTAAGAAAAGAATGGTCCAAATTAACATAGTAAAGACAAAGACAGACAGATTTATCCCTCCCATTTATGTCTAGAGCACTATAGCCAAAAGAGGATTGTTCTCTACAGCAGTAATTCCTATTTGGTGGAATGAAGCCGGGATTATACTCAGCTGCAGACATGGACATCTAGAGACCCGATGACCGAGTAGTCATTACCGTTGCACTTCTTTGAAGTCTGCTACCTGGGCGCACGCATAGTTGGTGCATTGTAAAGTGAATTCTCTGCGGATGTCCGCGTGGACCCTCGCACTCACTGTCCGATCTTGAAATTTACATCACAAGGACCCAAGAGGACCCTAGCGGACTCAGAAAATATAAAACCTGCTTGTTTCTTTTGTTCTTTTGTTTCTGCCTGTTTGTGGGCAGGGAAGGCCCACCTCACTGCCCTTCCAGAGCAGTGGCAACATGTGTCATACAACCTTGATTAAGTTAGATACAGTATGAAAGGAAGGAGCTGGGGTGGATGTGGGTTGCAAAGTGCTTGCACAGCAACTGTAGGCAGTCGAGTACCTTGAATAGTGCACCCTATATGAAACTTGTCAATTGGCAATTTAGAATATTTTTAGCTTAGATAATCCATTATTTGAAGTCAAAAAAATGACACTCTTCGTCTTGCTAGAGGAATTCTCAGGCGATTGCCAAAATCAGCAGGTTGATTTCGACCCTTTAGCATCAAATTCCACAACAATCTGTCCAGTATTGATCCTTGAATCCACTACCCAACCAAACGACAACTACACTGACGATTGCACAAAGCAATGTGCCTATTTGCTATATGTGTCTAGTTATAGCTCATCATCATAGGCTGAACAGCATTCTTTATGGGGAGTGTGAATCTGATCTTGATGATCAGATTAGCACCTCTAATCCTGAGGGGCTAAGCTGATTTTTGATGCATACAATCTGCACAGTGCTCTTAGATCTTTTCGCTTTGAATAAATTGCAACCGAGTTTTATTCTTCCGCACGCAACAAGGAGAAATTATCAATGCCTAAAAATACACAAATTGTTTGCTTGCATCAGAACTGTGGGCAGCACAGAGTATATGTATTACAGAGATAAGTTCTTCAGAGGGTGTGTGTTTACATGTTTGTAAACCTCTACTTTTCTCCCTCTAGCTACCTTTATATGCAACAGTATGGAGTTGTAAGCAGCACTTTCAGAGCTGTTTATCTGTGATAGTCACAGTGGGCTTGTTCCTTTAATCTCATGTTCCAGATGCAGGACACCTCCAGTAGATCCTGTTTATACCAACCCTATATAGTACAAGCTTTTTGAAGGTGGTGTAAACAGGGTTTCTGCGCAGCGTTAACCAAGTGTGTTTGCCGAATGTGTGTTTATGTGCGTGTTTTTCTTCTTCTTCCTAGGTCACCCGTGTACCAGTGGAGAGCTGTGAGCAGTACACTTCCTGTGGAGCCTGTCTGGGATCAGGAGACCCTCACTGTGGCTGGTGTGTGCTGCATAATGTGTAAGTGCATACTCTTTACTGCGTCGTATGTAGTTATTCCGGTGGTTGTTCAGTGGGTGTTCTGCACTTAATTACAGTCTGTCACTTCGACAGAGTTGTGAGTTATGCCTGTTTATGCTCATGGTAACCACATTATGTGAACCTGTTTTGGTACTGCATTTGCCGATGTGTTCTAACACAACAAATACTGGGATTTAACGCCTTATATAATGACTTTCTTTTAAAAATTGTATTTAGATAAGTGTATCTGTTTTTCTTGGATCAATAATTGACAAAAATGTGTCACTCAGTGTCACCTACACTGAAGCTTAGCCCTGTGACTTATTCATAAACATAGTCTGAATGCTCTCATTTTACTATTCTACTATAAAGCAACACTTTGAAAGCACATCAGATCTTAGTGGGGAAAAAAACATGCTGGATATGTATACTTGTATGGGCTGGGTAATGTGTTAACAATGAAAGGATGCAACATGATTTGATGGAAATGAAAATGATCAACCTACAGGTAATGGTAAATACTGAACGATATTACGTATTACAACATTCTCCAGACCCTGTCACGTCTGTCACATGTGCTCTCGTCTGTGAAAAGCACAGGGCTCCACGGTACCAGGCAGTGAGCACAGGGCCCAATAGAGGATGTGTGGCCCTCAGGTCACCCTCATGAAGTCTGTTTCTGATTCTTTGGTCAGAGACCTTCACACCAGTGTCCTGCTAGAGGTCATTTTTATAGCCTTGGCAGTGCTCATCCTGTTCCTTCTTGCACAAAGGAGCAGATACTCATCCTGCTGATGGGTTAAGGATCTTCTACGGTCCTGTCCAGCTCTCCTAGATTAACTGTCTGTCTCGTGGAGTCTCCTCCACGATCTTGAGACTGTGCTGGGAGTTGGAGGAGTTGGACTACCTGTGCAACCTCTATAAGGCCCAGGTATTGCCTCATGCTGCCAGTACTAACGCTGACCCTAGTGAGATGAGGGAGGAAAGAATGTCGGTGGTCTCTACCTTTAAAAGCGTTCTTGTTTCGGGGGCTGTCTCATTGTTGGTCCTCTATTGCTGCTGTTGTTAATTTCATTAACACTAAAGCAGCTGACACTGATTAACAACCCTCCTGTCTACTTAACTGACCAGATCAATATCCAGAAATTTAATTGACTTGATGTTAAACTCTTGATTTAATGTGTTCCTTTAAAATTTTTTGAACAGTCTATATTGTGTTGAGGGAAAAAGTTATTGTAGCTTTGAAGAGTCTCTCCTTCCATTCACTCCTGTTGTTGTAATTATCTGTACATATGGCAAAGGAAGTCAAAGTCTGACTACTTTCTCACCTTTCCACACCTGGCTAGTCAAAAAAAGACCTTTAGATTCCAGCATCCTCAAACTGACCCCCCACAGCCTACATTAGCTTCAATATTAAGCTCATTTTCTGAGGAGATAATTGCAGCCCATGGAAATTGGCCTTTTCTCTTCAGTAGCCACTTTCTAAAAACTTGTTCTGCTAATTTGGTCGGAAACACTTGCATAAAGGAATTGACCATTTATAGCTAATTATATTGTTTGATTTAGTGGAAAAGGTTCCGCTCTCTAAGGGAGCTCTAAAAGAATGCAAAAGGCAGCGAGGATTCGGTTGGGAGATCCAATTCCCCTTCACAAATACATGCAGTAATTAGACATTAAAGCTTAATTAAGGCAACATTACCAAATGTTTAGCACATAAGGAGGACGCTGGGGTGAAAAAACAACCAAAATAAAAGCTGCGCTGCAAAATTCTTCTGACATCCAGGTTTCAGCGGAGCAACAGTGAGAAGTGTTAAGTTGTAAAGGACAACATGTACGCCAGTGTTAATATGATGGGGAATTTCTGGTCAGCTGGTAGCCAAGCAGCTGATGAATGAGCCGCTGATGGTGAAGCATGAATGAGCAGCTGGTGCCAGTCAGTGAGTGCAAGTACAGCGTCAGTACTCTGCCCGAACTAATGCCGTGCTCTACGTGTTTATTGCTCTTTTGGACTTTATGTTTGACTCTTATGCATGGTCGGTCTTCACGGTAATCAGTCCTCATAGACTTTGGTAAACCATAGCTCTGATTAACTCAATGCCAGCTTTATAAGTACGAACAGGCATACTGATTCACAAATGCGATGACCACACTATGGTTCTGTCGCTATTAAGAAAGTGCTGAATGTGTGGTTGTCATGTTATCATTAACGCATATTCCTGTTTCTCCTGTGTTAAACTTTTAACTGCATAGGTTGTTTATATGCACCTTCGCAATTTACTTCTATTTCCATGCATCTGTGCACTCACTAATGAACACAGTCTCTGTCTGAAACTCAGCATCCTGTGGGTTATCCAGTAAATGCTGCGTATCAGTGATCTCACTGTTTTTTCGCTTCCCAAGTGAGAAGTGCTGAAAAGCCACATTTGGACCAAACGCCTTTAGCCGTGATACGTAGTATAATGTACTCTACATAAACAAGTACATTTAGGAATCAGGACTAATGTGGATTTCATGTACAACACAGGTATTTATTGCTCAGAAGTAGTTAAGTGGCGATGTGAGCATATTCTTTTTCTCTAGATGTTCGAGGAAGGATCGCTGCAAACGAGCAGAAGAGCCTCAGCGTTTCACCACCAGAGTCGAACAGTGTGTCCGACTTTCCGTCCAGCCAGACACCGTCTCCGTCACCATGTCAGAAGTGCAGGTACAGCATGCTGTCTGACCTTGTGTATCTGTTCAGGTACTCTGTTGAGGCTCTGTGAATTTATACGTGGTCCTTTATAAGACGAGTGGGGTAAAGATTAATGGCTGGGAAAAATGAGTAAGGCAGATGTGAAATGAGATTAAATAAAGCCTGTTTTGTGTTGTAGCTAACAGTCATTTTGAGTATGAGCTGAAAAGTGTGTTTTGAGCCACATGTCTGAGCAGCATTTTCTGCTTTGGGCCATTACTAATGAAGTGTATTGATTTAAATTTCTGCTGTGTCTCATCTTTCTGCTTTCTGTCTTTTTTTTTCTCCCTAGCTTGTGCTTCAGACACAGAATGTGCCCAGTCTTTCTGCTGGAGTGAACTGCTCCTTTGAGGACTACGTAGAAACGGAAGGGCGCATCTACGGTGGACGCATCTATTGCCTGTCTCCTTCCACGAAAGAAATTGCCCCCATCACGCGAGACCAAGGTAAACAAAAAGGCAGAAAAGACATGATGTTGGAGTTAACGTAGATTTTTTTTGCTTTCAAAATGAAACCCCAGATCATTTAAAAAATAATCTTATTCAGCTGTTTAAGAGAAAAAGAAATGTCATGTCATAATTATCATATGAAGAAAACTGAGAATTTTTAAAAGTAGATTCATTATTGGTGTCTGAGTCCAGCATTTTTTTTTTTTGTAACGGAAAATGCCGGCTGGGTATGGAAGCCCGTTTCCGCCACTAAAAAAAACCAGAAAACAAGCATCCATAACTCAAAATTTCGAGTTATTTTCTCGAAATTTCGACTTATTAACTCAAAATTTTGAGTTACTTTTCTCAAAATGTCGAGTTAATAACTCGAAATTTCGAGTTGGCTCGGCCAATCAGTAATCTATGTGAACGAGGTCACTTTGTTACCCGGAAGCATATGGCGCAGAGGAACACGCACTCAAAACCGGATCGCAACAAATTGGCGCTTTCGCGAGTACGTTTGCTGATAGTAACGCCGTGTGATTCAGCTAATAACACAAGGATTTCATCATTTGTGAAGCCACGCTGAAAATACTCAGCAATCTGTGCATTCATGACTGGATGTAATACTGGTAGCTTAGCTGTAGCATTTGTAGCTGAGGGCTTCAGCTTCCGGGTAACAAGGAAATGACGTCATCCACGTAGATTACTGATTGGCAGCGCTAACTCGAAATTTCGAGTTACTTTTCTCAAAATTTTACAAATTCGAGTTAGCGCTGCTTTTTTTTTTTTCTTAGTGG
>VUQG01000295.1:6716-20258 GCA_015106755.1 Etia nguti
ACACACACACTACACACACACACACACACACACACACACACACACACACACACACACACACACACACACACACACACACACGAGTAGAGACACATGGAGACTAAATCAACACTTGTAGAAACTGCCTAAAAGCTCTAACTCACCACATGTAAATGCATCTGCACACGTTTTAAAATGCATTGCTTTCTCGTTGTGTTTGAATTTCATTCATGATTTTTTTCCCACCCTGTTCCCATTATCTCCGGTTCTACGGCCTTCTGTTCCATTTCAAATTCAGGCTCCCTGCTTTATTCGCTGTCTGTCACTTTGGAATTGCATTTCAGAGTCAGAAATTCTGAATGGACTAAAAGTGACCGTTCTCCATTTACCTCAAAAATGAAAGCCTGTTGTTCTCGCGCCAGAACTAATTCATGTGTCAGTCTCAACTCGTTACAAGTGTTTTATTACTAATGAAAAAACTACATGAAATGCCAAATAGAGTCTCACATTAACAAAACCTACAGTACTGTCACAATCACACCACATATATTTAGACTTTTACAGTCAGTCTGAGGATAACTCAGCTACATCTCGAAACACATCTTTTTCTTCCTGCAGTGTAATTTCATTAACACTCAGCAGCATTTTTAACACATATGTGAATACATGAATGTTTTGTTTTTTAAAGAGGAAAAGATGACATTTTCTGATGTACCTTAAGGCCTTCTGGTGTCTCAGGTCTACAGTCAATCATTGAAAATGTCAGTAAAGCCACTGACCCACAGTGGGTGTTTTTGAGTTTGGCAGGTGACTTTTGGTAACCTTTATAAGCTGTAATCACAGCACTAGTTTTAATTACACATCTGTTAAACTGTATGACAAACAGAGAAAACTAACATGTGAACTTGGCTTTCCTCCAACACTGTGCAAGTTTCTAAAACTAGTTTAAGCGAGTGAGGCAGATGCTACTGGAACCCCGAATTAGCACCTCCAAGTCTGAGGCCATGGTTCTCGGCCATTAAATCAAGAGTTCTGCCCTAAATCCTAATCATGAGTTAGGAATATGAAGTTCACTAATTAATGCAGTGTCTATAATAACGAGCATGTTTAACCCGTCAGTAGTGGTGTAGATAGAGCTGGGCGTGGCCAAAATATCTGGGTAGTGACCAAAACAATAAGATTGTGGATTCAAGCAGCAGAAATTAGTTTCCTCCAAAGGGCTTCTTGGTTCAAAGCTCAGTCATTTGGTAGGAACTTAGCCACTACTCCACATCGAAAGCTGAGGTGTTTCAAACATGTCAAACTTAGAGGAGACCCCAGGATAGATTTAGGACATACAGGGGGGTCTGGGCATGAGTAGACTTTTGGCCCTGCAACCCAGATGCAGGTATGTGGCAAAAGATGAATCAATCTATCTATTTATCTTGTGAAAAGGATGAGGATTGTTGGCTTTTAACTCTAACTCTGGATGAATGACACACAGATTTCATGGACGTTGGAGGGCATTTTGGCGGGAAAAGTTAAGCGAGAGGATAGAGAGATAAAATCTCAAGAGAGGAGAGTTATTAAGACAGAAGGCCAGAAAGTCAAAATGAAGGTGGGAGTGGAGCAGAGAGGAGTGGAAATGGGGCTGGATGGTGAAGGAGGAGGTGGAAAGGGTAAGAAAAAAACGAGGTAAAAAAGAGGTACGAGATGAAAGGTGTGAAAGCACCAAAGCAGAAAGATGAGTTAAAGCAAGCCTCCCACCACTCGTGCGTTCTTTTTTTTTCTCTCTCTCTATGCCGCACACACCTTCAGAGCTCAGTAAAGGATGACTGACTCACTACTACCAATCTCTCTTTGATCCTGATGGCTGCGAGGCAGCCTCGGCTGAAGAGGATGCGTAGAACTCCGAGAATAAATGAGGTCACGGCTGCAGATGTGCGCTGAACCGGGTTTGAGAAAGTCACAAAGAACCGTCAGTGTCTGCAGAGATGACAACTGTCACCTCCATCATGGTTCTAAGAGCACGATGTGTAGTACTAGTCTACAGCCGAAGGAGAATCCCATCCTGGCATGCTTAAAATGGCTTAGGTTTGTCATATTAATACTGGGATTATATCTACATTTTATAAGATTCTGATTATAAATGTAAGGGCAAAAAAGGGGGATCAAAAATGTATAATCCACAACAGTCTAGATCTAGTTCCAAAGGGTGGATGTACAATTCGTGTCTAGGATACATTTATAATGGGTAAAAAACATGTTGTCAATATGGTTATTAATTGGAAGTGTAAAAGCCATACATGTCATCATATTTATTTATTTATATTAATGAGTAAATTTAATGTGACTTTGCAAAGTTTGTGGTTTTGCACAAATTTCTTTTGATTTTTTGTCAAACAGCAATCAAAATGCTCGATAATTTTGTTTTCCCGCTGATCCTGATTCCTGCAGGATATTATTTAAATTTAAGTAGTTTTGAAAACTTTACACTAAGCAGCTTCACAATGCATCTTCGGTTGCAGGAATGGTGTAATAAAACTAAACTGTACCAATCCTGGTGCAGTAAAAGAGGCTGTTTAAGAGGCAGTCAAAACAGCACACATGTAACTAGTCCCCAACCAGCTCTGCAGCTCTTTCTTCTGCTCTGTAGCTTCCAGTATCGCTCAGTAGAGACTCATGTCTCCTCCAAACCATCTGTCACACACACACACACACACACACTCAAACGCACAGAGCACCGTGGCATCACACAGACTTCAATTATCAAACAGCTTTACAGAGTGTCTGCGTACTGCTGGCCGCTATGCTAATGCACTTACATATGCTAATTGCAAAGCCAAATGCTGATTTGAAACGTCTGGGAGGAAGCGCTCCTGTCAGCAAAAAAGGCCACGAAGAGCCAAGGTCCACACCGAGGACCAGGTGTCTGTGCCGCATGCAACAGAAAAACTACCTTTTATTATTGATACTGTTGTGACGTTGGCCGGAGTCCAAAGCAGACGTGGATCTGATCCATTTTCTGCCCTGAACTGTGACAGGTGTGCGACACTGAAACAACAGCTAGATAACGATTTAGAGGATTGCCCTTTCATCGTGCTGCAAAGAGAATAACAAAAGAGCTGTCAGGTGTATTGATATTTAGAAACAGTTTCCTTCCAATTATTCTACTTTTTTTTGAACTGTTGAGTGAGTCTCTTTGTTTGCTAGCTTACTTAAAAATCTGATGCAAGATGAAATCATCCTCAGTAAAGAAATGCACAATTAAACCTGACTAATTCTATCAGTGCAATGTAAGTCTCCGAGCGTTTAAATTTATAAAAATATTCTCAACTGCCATAAAAAAATGTGATGTTAATACTAGAAGACAAATTTAGAGATAACAGTTCTGTTTACTGGTCTACAAATGCTTTCATAGCCATTCTAAGCTGTTTACAGACCATTATAATCTGCACATATTAGTCAAAACTCAGTTAACTTTCCAGCACAAAAGCTGTTTAAAAAAAAAAAAAAAAAAAATTAAATTGGACCCCTGAGTGTCGATAATTGTGTTTGCAAAAAACAGCAAATGTGGCTCATCACGGCAGTAAATTGTAGTTTATTGTAATGGAATGCAGAATATGGTGATAAAAAAGGGCATAAAAATCAAAGATAAAAACCAGAAACATGAGGCACAAAGTGCACACTTTACAGAGCCATTAATAGGACTGTACTGAGCTGCTGACAGTAATTAGCTTAGTTTTATTGCAGTATTGATGCTGTGTTGTGGTGCGCAGTCAGGTATTTACTGCACCGACTTATTAACAGAACATCAGCATCGGCTGATATTCGCCTTGTTGACTGCCATTTACTGATGCCAGAGGCCGCCATTTATTTGTTGTGTGTCATCGGTTTTGTAGTCCTCGTGTCCATCCGGTGTTTTAAATAGTCACAGTCATGTGAAAAGGAAAGTACAGTTTGATGTGTTGGTTAACAAAATGCCAAGAAACAGAGACATCAGCAATGATCTTAGAGAAACAACTTGCTGCTGCCCATCAGTCTGGGCAGGGTTAGAAGGACTTTTCTGAACAATTTGTCTGTAGAATTTCCATCATTCTACAGTAAAAAACAATTTCCACAAGTGGAAAACATTCAAGACAGCTGCCAAACCTCCCAGGAGTGGGCGTCCCCGGAAACACACCCCAAGGTCAGACCGCAGTGCTCAGAGAAACTGCAACAAACCCCCAGAACTACACCTCAGACTCTACAGGCCTCACGTAGCATGTTAAATGTTAAAATTCATGATGGTACAATTGAACAGGTATCGCTTGTTTGGAAGTGTAAACGAATAACACAGTGTGTTAAGTTATGTGTCCTTCTGAGGTTGTACTTCCATATTTTTAAACCTAGTATGGACTAGATAAATTATTATTATGTCTTGATACATAAAATCTTAGAATTTCTTTTCCACATGACACAATTGATGAGTGGATGATTTAGTTGTGATCAGGATTTGTTTATTTCACTGCACAAAATGGGAAATACATAAAAATCCAGTTGTTAAAAAACATGCATCTCCAGTATTTTTAGTTATATATATAGAAGATTATTTAACTGAGTCAAAAAAATCTATCATTGCCCATTTACCCCTTTGATAATTAGCTGATATAATTTTGCATAATGACTTGTATGAAGTGGCCCATTAGATATTTTAATTGGAAATATGTGGGTAATAGCAGCAGCTATATCAGAGGTTTTTTGTTTTTTAACAAAAAAAACCTTGTGCTGAAATATAGCAGAAAATAACATTTATAACGCTCGATCTCATAAGTGTTAAAGCTCCCAGTACATTTTTTGTTACTACTTGTGTACTTTTCCTTTGTCATTCTTTTTCTTTATGTTGGATTTCGCTCCTCTTTCCGCCTTCTGTTGTCTACAGAATCAAATCTTTCAGTTCTTCGAAGAAGACACAACTGTGATTTAGGACAATGTAACTAAAGTTGACTTGCTGACATATAGCTACCTCATATATGTTGTTGGCATATGTTTTGCATATAAACGGAAATATCTGAGGTAATGAGCAAACACTGATATACACTTAGCATCAGTCTCCTTATTCCAGAAAACGTGGAACTACCCCTTTTAATACCAGGCATCAAAGTGATAAAAAATACAAAAGTGAGTCCATGTTTTGAGCTAATTTGGAACTAAGTGAAAGCAGCATCACTTAAACCTCTTCCACAGTTGCACTCCGACACTTAAACCTGTGTGCGACAGCTGAACAGGGTAAACCCCTCTGCGACCTGGTGAATTAGTCATGACCCACAGCCATTAGAGCCTAATGTAAAATGTCTGCACGTAATTACCATCCCACACCGTAAACTTGTTTACAGCACCAAGATGAGAAGCAAAATGAGCACCCGGGGCTTGATTCCCCCCCCCTCCAACCTCCTCTGCATCAGAGGTACCACATGACACATACTCCTTGTTTCTCTATGCACACATATACACACTCACAGGCAGAGAGACAAGAGCACACTATCACCAATATTGCCAGAGGCGCCAAAGAACTGGGACAAAATCAAGTCGAAATAAAAATAAAACTCTTGTCTACGGTGTATTAAGCAGCGTACGCGGCGCACGACGCTGCCTGTGCGAATTGAGCAGCCAGTTGATGTTGTTTACAGCAGCAGCTACGCCTGCATTTGATTCATCCTCAAGCAATCTAAACACATGTAAAACATTTTACAAATGCGCAAATGACAATCTGAATGGTTATTAATATTTTACGCACAGAACGCCAACTTCACAGATCTTCAGAAGGCTTTCTGCGCAAACAAACGTCTCAAAATATTTGAGCGTCTTCCGCCTTGGCAGATAAATATGTGCGTGAATCCATACATGCACGCTCACACATATCCAAAAAACCATATGCTGCGTTTAAGTGCTGAATAAAAATCGGGTCATATAGCGTGGATTACAGAGGGATGTAATTTCTAGGAAGACTTTTTTTTCCCTTCTAAATAATAACCATTTTCTCCCCCCTTGATTAAAGCTCAGACATTTCCCCCTTATATACACTCTATATGGCACTGTATACAGTATGGTTTTAAATGACTGAGCACAAGGATAACTCAAAATACATTTGAGACCAATTTCTCTCCACAAAAAAAAAAAAAATGTTTTACTGAGAGGAAGGAAAACACGCAACCCCAGTTTATTTTGATGCAGCTTTGTGACCCAAATCCGAGTACTCGTTGAGGCAGAGGCAAACGAGGGAGGGAGGGAGGGGCAACATGCAGAGGAAGCACACACAGTACCCGTGTGTCAACACTCGTCATTTTTCATTATATATTTAAGAGTAGAGTTAGGTGGGTGGGTGAGACAGACAGACAGAGAGAGAGAGAGAGAGAGAGAGAGAGAGGAACAAGAGATGAGTGGGGGGGGGGCAAAAAGAGGGATACTGGGTGGGCGAGAGAGCAGGGAAAGATGATGTCCTGCTGTTCTCTCTGCTCTTGATCATTTATACATCACAATGCACTGGTGTGTGTAACTATGTGAGCGCGTGCGTGTGTGTGTGTGTGTTTTCGTACATGAGCACAATATTCTCGACAAAGCTTCAGTGAGATGTCACATCAGTGAGACGCCCCTCTTCATGTACCCTACCAACATGTGTCACAAAGTGTGGGGGAGAGCGCAGGGATTCGGTGACGAGTTGGAGTGGAGTTACTGTGCCGTTTGGATCATTTGCATGTAACCTAATTAGCTGCATGTGCCATAAATCACTACATTTTCTGCACATGCGATACAGTAAATGTGCAGCCCGTCGTTGTACACTGGATTTAATGAATTCCTCAATGGAGCAAATACAATGCAGATAGTTGTTTTAAAGATACAAGCTGCTGTGTTCAGCTGGAAAGAAATGTTGCTGCTGTTGAATTTTTCAAGTGGATTTTTTTTTTTTTTTAAAGAACGGATCATCACTATTTAATTCCCATCTTTTTTAGCTGCAGGCAGAAATATCTGAGACCTAGCTCTTTAAATCATTGGTTCTCAAACTGTGGCGTGGGCCCCACTGGTGGGGCATAGAGCCACTGCAGGTGGGGCAGGGAAAACCAGAGAAAAAATACAGAGTGAGACTAGGTAGTTCTTCTTTTTCTTCTGTTGGCTGTTCCCTTTAGGGGTCGCCACAGTGGATCATCTGCCTCCATCTCACCCTATCCCTCGAATCCTCCTCTGTTACATCAGTCCTCTGTTGGTTCTTTTTTACTACATCCATAAATCTTCTCTGTGGTCTTCCTCGTTTCCTCCTGCCTGCCAGCTCCATATTTAGGTTTGGCCAACCTAAGCTGTCCATCTGATAAATTGAATTACTAATCCATGTCCATTCTGGTCACTCCCAATAAACACCTTAACACCTCCAGCTCCACCTCCTGCCTTTTTGTTAGTGCCACCATCTCCAAACCATGTATTATAGCAGGTCTCGCTTTCCCTTTCAGTTTTACTGCTATCCTTCTGTCACAATGCACCCGTTACACTGATCTCCACCCACTCCACTCTCTCTGCACTTTTCTTTACCTCTCTCGTGCACTGTCCATTGCTTTGGATAGCTGTCAGCCTGTCCATCACCACTGCAAACAACAAGAAGCTCAGTAGGGAAAATGATCGATATTCTCTCCCTGGAAAAAAAAAATCACCTAGATGCTTTTATCAATAGCAATTGTGAGTGGGGATATTAGACACTACTAATGCTATATTTGTTGTAATTTAACTAAAAGGGCCTAATAGCATTTTAAAAACTCCAGGCTTTATAATTGAAATGATTAGAAAGTCCATCTGAAATTGTTTCATATAATAGTAAAGTTTGTTTTTTTGGTTATGCACTATTGGCCGGCATCTGAAGATGTCAATGTGGGCATAAAGATCATTTTTCAGCGTTTTACTGGCACTTTGTAGATAAAAAGATGCATTTTAGAAAATAATCAGCATTTTTCATTCATAATGAAAAGAATCGTTAATTACAGACCGACTGAATTATTTGAGCTGTACAATTAAATGCTGTTACATTTTCAGAGCAATTAAAACTATACTTGATTAGGGTTCCTTTATAGTTGCCTTGTAAAAGTCCACACAAGCAACAAGGGAAACAGACTCTGAGCTTTCAGAGCCGACCAATTATCCAGTTAATGTTCAGCTTAGTGCTGTTAGCGAATCAAGTGGACCACAAACAAGTTTACCAGTTAGAGGTTTTAAATCAACTCTTTGAGTTTTTTTGATTAGAGGGAGCTGAGGTAATGTTTCTAAGAAGCATTAAATGTGTAAACTTTCAAAATAAATGACAGGAGGTTAATTTACCACCTGATATATTCATCCTTGTAGATATGTCTGCTGCAGGCCGGCTGAAAACGTGATCAATAGCCTACACAAAACAGTGTTAAAGTATTCAAATATATTCAGCTTAAACAGTCTCTGTAGTCTGAATAAATGGAAGAGCTACAGGCAGACACTGAATGCACAAGGGTCCCGCTGCGTTCAGCCTTGTATGATCAGGTAACATCAGCTCACATCTGTGCCCACCATGGCTAGGACCAGGGAGGGTTTTATCTGTGAGGAGATTTATTGGCTGGCGGGGCCAGGGAGGGAATCTATAGGGGGAACAGGAGGAGTAATCTGTCAGGAAGACAAGGATTACAGCAGGTGTGCCTAACAATGCTAATGTAAGACAGAGAGTGAAAAAGCAAATGTGAGAGAGAAAGAAGGACGCTTCTTTTGTAAAGCTTATTGTTTGTAATTCTCTGTCTCTGTGAATGCATGCGTGTGTGTGTCTGTGCGTGTGAGACATCGGACTGTGGGTTGGAGAGAGATGAGGGGACACAACATCATAATGACCCTTTGGAGAATGAAGTTTCTGGGTGGCTGGGTGGACACATCCTGACAAGGGCTGCGTGTATGTGTGCGGGGAATTGGGAGTGATGGATTGTGGGTAAATGGAAGGAGCTGACGCAGAGGACCGATGACTTGCTGGGAAAGAGAGATGTAGGTATAGGGCTCAAATCGGTGCAGGACTGGGGAGGAAAGGTCATCAATCACTCTGGCGTCTATCGAGTGGGTCTAGGTGTTCGGGCTCTGTCCCTGTGGGCCATCAGTGGGGTCTTGCATGTTAATTAAAGCCACAAAGGCCTTGACATCAGCAAACCGGCTGCGGTTACACTGGGGCCTCATGACTAAAACAGCTCGAAGAGTGGATGTGACAAGTCAAACACGCACATGCAAACTCATTTCACTGACATAAATGGAGGAGAACGCAAGAGTGTGTTCAGCATTAAAACATTTATGATACACAGGCTCTCTTCTCTTGTCTTCTCTTCTCTTCTCTTTTCTTCCCTTCTCTTGTCTTGTCTTGTCTTCTCTCCTCTCCTCTCCTCTCCTCTCCTCTCCTCTTATCTTCTCTTCTCTATGCCATGCCTGTCCATAGAAGGTCAAGCAGTTGGGGGAAATGAGTGCGAGCTGGAGGGAATAGGCGAGCAGGGTCTCACTGCTGCCCACTAATGAATATGAATGAAATGTGGAATCAGTGTGCATTTGTTGGAGTGTGTTGGTATTATATGTTTGTGCTTGTCTGTGTGCGCATGTGTGTGTGGGTGTGAACTCGAGCATCTGCTGTTGGGCCATTAGTGAAAGCAGGTAACATTAGTTCATTTAAATAGTAGAAAAAGGGACATAGCAGGCTGGTGCAAAGATACTATTAAAAATGTACATCATTGGGTTTTCAACAGTGTTGTCTCAATCCTAACAAGTGTCACATGCCAAGGACACGAAAACAAAAAGACAGGGCCTCTCTGATGCCATAAATCATTTCTCTGTGGCTTTTTGTTCTACGCTTAGTGCTTCCCTGCTTTCTCCTCATCATCCTCTGCTAGGAGAGAGAACGGGAAATTCCCTGTATGCATATAGTAGCTGCTGTTATGTACACACACACACACACACACACACACACACACGCACACACACCTAGGTATTTAAACTAATTAAGGTGGAAGCTCATGATGTATATGTCAAAAATAGCAACATCTCGGCTCTGCAGAACAGACACACACAAGCATACACACCCATACACACACATATCAAACAGCTCCAAACAGCCGTGACAGACACTTTAAAAAATCCCTGCAGCATATCCAAACCCGTTAATCCTGTCTTTCTCATCCGTCCTTTGCCTACTTCATCTTTTTCTTTTCTCTTTTGCTCTTATGCTTTTTTTTCTCCTCTGACTCCCTGAACGAATGTCTTGCTCTTGTCTCAGTGACTCTCGCTGCAAACCTGCTGCCAACAGCCTGCATCCCTACACCTGCTGGCAAGCCAGAGAGAGAGAGAGAGTCAGAGGGACAAGGTACACAGCTTGAAGTCAAACACACAGCAGGAAGCTGAGAAGTAAATGAGTGAAAAAATCAAGGGAACGCTAATTAGATAAAGTAGGGCCAAGAGACATGTTCTGTGTCCTTTAAACAAACGGAGCAGTTAAAAATCATCAGAAAGGCTAGAGAGGGTGATAGTAAAGTGGAAAGAGAGGTGGTAATGGGTCACTGTAAGTGTATAGATGGCTTTGTGGATGGATGTAGGATGGCTGGATGGAGAATAGAGGACTGAATGAACTACAGATCAGAGTACTCACACAAGCAGGCATCCTCGACCCGTTACCGACAACTACTTCTCTGCCTCGTTAGCTCCTTCGCCGTGGTGACATTGCTACAGCCCCTTCGCAGCAGTACCCCAGGGTAAATCTCTTCCTGTCTGCCTCCTCTCTTTTTCTTCTTATCCTTTTTTTTTTTTAATCCTCTGGGGCTTCTTCCCCCTTCTCCTCTCCCTCTTTTCTTCCCCTCTCCCTTCCTTCTCCCACTCCTCCTCCACTTTTTTCCACTACACCTTTTCTCTCTCTAGCTTCCTCTACAACCGGCTTCCCTCGCTTTGCTTGCCTGGTCCGGAGAGTCTCCTGCGAGGTCCTGCTGTGTCCAGTGCAAGCAGGGAAGCATGCCTCTCTCCCTTTTCTTATTGGCTTTCCATCGCTCTGATCATTCCCGACACTCTCAAAAGCAGTGCCGCGCTTTATTCCCCGTTCTCTCACTGTTTGTCTTGAGTATCTTCTCGCCTTCGTCCTATCTTTGTCTCTCCTTCTCTTGCCTGAGTGAAACTGGGAAAAAAAGGGGGGGCTTCAACCCCACTAAAGTGCAGCGGCAGGACAAAGAAAGAGAGGCAGAAAGAAGAAGAAGAAGAAGAAGAAGAAGAAGAGGCAAAGCTGTGCAGCCAATGGCACAGGAGGGAGGCAGAAAGAGCGCTGCAGACAAAGAGTGGAAATAGCACCGACAGAAAGATGGGATGGGAAAAGTGGGGGAAAACACATGCACACCCACTCATTCACCATCACACACAAACAGAGTGCTCCGGATTTAGACCTATGACTTCATCAGTTCAAGTCCGCATGCATACACATAAATGCGAACAGCGTGCACCCGCAATTTGGGCGTGCACGCGGTCAGACTTGCTGAGTGCTCCAGATATAGCCTCATGACTTCATCGAAGCGGTAACCCCTCCTCTACCATCGTCCCGCCCTGCTTACGAGACGGGGGGACTCATTCATATTGAATCAAGCTGAAGGAGAGCGAGAGAGCGAACATTCGGGACAAGACTGAGAATATTCCACAGATAGATGGTTAAAGAAATAGACAGCTGATGGAGAGAGAGCAAAGGGCGAGGTATCCTCTATGCATGCTTTCAGAAACAGCCTTTATCTTTCACCTCTGCCTCCTCCTCTTTCCCTGCCAATTTGTGGCCTTTTAAACATAATTAAGAAAGACATTTCTCTTCTGGGTGTCTTTCACCGCCTACCAGCTTCAGTCAGTTAACAACATTACCAGTCTGACTTTAAACAAACACACACACACAGTGTTCAGGCAAGTGAGTCAACCACTTAGGCAGCACACTGAGCTGCCAATCATACAAAACATAAAGTGGACTACCAAAACCTGGCTATTCCTGAAGTTTTTGCTATTACAATCTCAGCTGTATGGAGTCTTTTCAAACCTCCCTGCAGGAGTTGCTTCTATACAGGGGTACCCTAATCAGACCTGCCTCCAGTTTAACCACAAAGTGATTAGATGGGGTTGATGTTAGGGTTTTGTGTGGGCCAGTTTTGTTTTTTTTCTTTCATTTTTTTTTTTAAAGAAAGAGCACATAACAGTAAAAAATAAGAAGAATATCCAAACAACACATGACACGAAGAAGCTGACGTCAGCACTATCTCACCAACGCTTCACAGGATCACAGTATCACTCCAAGACTGTCACAAAATAGCTGAACAAATGAACAAATGCAAAAATATTAATAACTCAGTAGTGACAGAAAAAGCACACTCCTACAAGAATAAATAAAAATCACAGCCATAAAACAAACAACCAAGTTTTTCATTTTTCTATTACTGCTGTTTAACAGGCACTGTTTAAAATAATCAACCCGGGAGAAAATGATCATCACAGATTTGCAGGGGGGTGCTCGCATATACTTTTGAGGATTCAGCTACAAGCTAGCAGCTTCTCTCCATGAGCAGGCTTTGATTACAGTGCACTCTAGTGGCAGGACTAACAAAGCAAAAAATTCCACCCTGTGGCAAAATAAACTCTCGTCTCAGATACGATCACACGCACAGACTGCGATGCAGGTTGCTGTAAAACAATTTGCTGTATAAATGGAAAAGCTCCATGTGGCTCCAGAGCATCAAATATCTTCTGAGTCACCTTGTTTCTTCTCACCTTTAACACCCTGTGCTGGTTTGAAGGCCAAGCTATCCAGTTTTTCACAACAGAAAAACAACTTATCACCATGAAAGCAGCTGCACAAAGAATCCCAGCAGATGCATGCTGTCCCCTGGACCACATGCTAAGTACTTTACTTATTAAATGGATATTGAAGATATTGAAAAAAATATTCTTTTAGTTATTTATGTATGAACATGTATCTAATAGAGTGAATGTAAGTGTTCCGCTTCTTGTGATGTATGAGAGCAAGAGTGTTTCAGACTTTTTCATTCTGATTGTAGCACATCCAAATGTCACGAGCCTAAAACCTAGCAGAGGAATGCAATACACTGCAGATTCTAAAGAGCTGTTGGGTGAGGTGGGGTGGTGGTGGTGGTGGGGAAGCTGTAATGTTATAAGTGAGAGAAAGAGATGCAGTGAGGGAATAAAGGATAAGAGGGAGAGCTACCCTGAGATGACCCTCCCCTCTTCTTTCCACTACACGCTTTATCCATTACCGCTGAGAGAGAGCCACTGAAAGTTTCTCAATCCTTGGAGATGGAAGAGGGTGGAGGGACTTTCTTTCTTTATTTCACTCTCTTTATCTCACTCGCGCACATACAGCTAATGTTGCTGTAGTGTTGTTGTTGAGGGAAGTCAAAGAGGAGGAAGACAGGAGGGATGAAGAAGAGTGGGAGGATAAGAGGGATGCTCTAAGAGAGAGAGAGAGAAAGAGAGAGACTATAGCAGTACTTAAAAGAGAAAGACGGAAATAAGATAGACAGAAAGACACCGAGACAGGAAGGGGGGGGG
>VUQG01000295.1:23618-41279 GCA_015106755.1 Etia nguti
TATCTATGCCAAAAAAAAAAAAATCAAACAATAAAAATGCTCTCTATTCAATGAGCATTTTTATTTAGTAAAAATCCCAGCATATTATAGTTATTTCAGATGTCATTATTAAGCCTGTGCTATTATATGTTGTTCGTTTGAACTTACCATTGCCTCCGGATCAGAGAATGTGCTGTTAAGGTCCACTGTCTCTAGCTGGGCTGGAGGGCTGCAGAGAAACATCAGGGATTAAAATAACAGCCACATTAAAATCATATTTTACACTTGAATACATGCAAAATAGCACCACTGAGTCCTTGCTACACAAGAAGAAAGTCTGCAGCACTAAGTGTGAGTATGTCTGTGACTATTACTTGAGCTTGAGTGAAGCATAGCGGAGAGTAGCTCCTTCAAACGCCTTAAGACTGGGATCAGGATAGACTGGATAGTCCTTCAGATCCTGGAGAATGAAAAAAAAACCCAGATATTCAGAAAATCTTTATTTGTACTTTTAAATAACCCACTTCTCCTCAAATAAAAAAAGAGACAATTTCAATAATTGTGACTTACGTTGGCTGTGCAGGTGGTGGTGGTGTTGAGACTTTGTACAGAAGAGGTGATGTCATTGAAAGGGGTAGAGGAGGAGGACGAAGGGGAGGGGGAGGATCCAGAGGGTGAGGGGACCGGCTCCACAGAGCTGTCGGATATCAGGCTGCTGGGGCGCTGCGGGAGAGGCAGATGGGTGACGATAAAGAGACCGTGAGGGATCCAGGGTGAGAGACACAGAGCTGCGCAAACAGACTGATGATGGAAGGTACATCATTGATTATCAGCAGCTTTCAGATATTGATGATTCTTTCTGAACACAACACAGAAGATGGTAAAGCCGTGTTGTTTTTTTACAAGCCACTCCATGGACTTTTTCGATAAAGCAACATTTTTTTAGAAATAAAGTTGTAAATTGAAGCTTTTTCAGACCTTTCAACCACATCTTACTGTTCATCAGCATCTGCTTGTTTTTAGAAGGATGTGGATCGGCATCTCCAAAAGAAGAAACTCCCACATAGCGAACATCTAACCCTAAATTTCTCTCAAATAAAAAGCAGGGAACTTTTTAAAAGTATCTACATTAATAGATTATATTTAAACATCTGCATCTACATCTGTTTGCTGACTTAAAAAAGAACTGCCGTTAACGCTCACCAGAATTAAATCCTCTTTGGGGACTGAGAACGTTAAAACACATAATGCTGTGAAGACCTTATACATATAAGATCTCCTTATACTTTTAAACGTGCTTTTAATCTTGAGGTCTATTTAGTTCTGTGGCTCCTCTCACCTCATTGGGTGGCTTAAGGGAGTCCTGTGTGACCTGTTGTGGGTCATTCTCAGCATCATTGATAGAAGCGGTGTGTTGGTTGCTGGAGGCAACAGGTCGGTCGTACTGCGTAGTGCCGGTGGGCACGTGCCAAAAATAGACCTCTGATGAGTCTGAGATCTCCCGCCAGCCTGGGGGCAACTCCCCTTCAACCCATACATCTGCTGCAGGATGACAGTGACAAATAAACACATACTATCATTCAGAGAGTCTTGCACACAGATGGGCTCTGCAAAAAACAAATAAACAAACCCCCAATAAGATAAACACACATATATAACATACAAACTGCTGTGGCCAGGATAGATGTGGTCAGCCTTTCACTGAACTTCTGCTTTATCCTCTACAATTATATTTTACTACAGCCGGCCCTCCTCTTCTCTACTTCCTTTTTTCTCTTCTATTTTCACAAACTGTTATCTGCACTATCCTGTCCTTATGCCCATCCTAATCACGCTCTGCATCACATGGGGCTTACAGGGGGCTTAAAGGTTCCAACAGTATTTCACTGGAGTAAGTGACTTGCTTGCTTAATGTGATGCTTTTGGTATATTTCCAGATCAGACAGTCTGTAGGAGGTAGAGAGATGGAGAGAGGGGAGGAATGAAAGGAGGGTGTAATTGAGGCATGATTAAAGGCTGACACAGATATGCAAATTTTTCAAGGGAACGATCAGATGAAAAGACAAACACACACACACACAAACACACACACACACACATATATATATATATATATATATATACTGAACCTGTCTCCTTTGGAGTCTGTGGAGAGGGTGTCTCCTGAGATAGGGTGGTCCAACTGGAGTCTTCATCTTCTGATGGAGTCTCAGGAGTCAGATCCATTCTTAAGCCCACTTTTGGAAGGCCGGTTTCTGGTTCAGGCTGAGGAGGGGGCGCCCGATTCCTGGTAGGCGTGGTCTTTTCTGCAGCTCTGGCCTGTTTAGGTGAAGAGGGTGGGTACTGCTGAAGAAACTGGTTCTCGTTGTTGGGGTGTAGCTCCACCTTGATCACCCGGGGCTGGGTGCTTCGGGGAGGCTTTGCGGGGCTGCGTGGGCTAGCCTGAACCTGGGCGCAGAGCTCCTCTTTGACCTGGGCTGGAACTTGGTTCTGCAGGTGGTTGTGGTTGTCTGGAACCCACTCTGGGCTGTTGCTAGAAGAAGAGGAGGTGGAGGAAAGAGGGGCTTCGACTACCACAGGTAGCAATGGCTGTCTTGGTGTCGGTGTGGGCTCATCCTTTTCTTCATCCTCCTCCGCCACCGGCTGAACCTCCTCCCTCTCTTCCTGGCAGTTTTGCTTGCTGCTGGCCTTCTCCTCCTTCTGACTCTCCCTTTCTTTCACAGGGCTAGCCTGTTCCTTCTCTGGGGAGGGCTGCTGCTTCTTTTCCTCCTTGTCCTCTTTGTTTCCCTGGTTTAGGTCCAGATCCCAGCCCTTTCCATGGTACTCCAAGAAGCTCTTGGTCCTTCTTCGAAAGGGCAGAAGCTGTGAGTTATCTTTCTCAAATTCTAGCCAGTCTGAAGTGGGATTATTGATGAGATCGTTGTCAATTTTCCCCTCTGTATTGGCCCTGCTGAGCTCCAGCTGCTGGCTCTCAGCTCGTCTCTGCATGTTGGCACCATTCTTTGCCAGTTTGGGGTTAGTTGTATTAAACAGTGAGGAAGACGAAGAAGAGGAGTAAAGGGCGGAGCTGGAGGAGGACTTGGTGGGGAGGCCGCGTCCTCTGGTTACAGGTTGGTTTTTAGACAGCAAAGCCAAGTTGTCGCTTATCCCCATGGCGCTGCGCACGCTGGTCATCGCGTACCTCTGGCGGCTCTTCGGCAAGGTGGCCGAACTTCCGGTTTCCATGGACTCCTTGATGACATCTCGTCCAAGCAGCTGATTGTATGATGAGCGAAGGCTGAGAGAGGTCGGAGGGGTGGCGGAGGCCCCGCTGCGATTTGCTAGACCACCGGTGGAGGGCGAGGAGCCGGAGCGGGAGAGGGGAGGAGTTTTTACTGACATCATGGCTGACTGGAAAATCACTGCAGAGATAGTGCTGATGGGAGAAGAGATGCCCTGTTAGAGGTTATGTAACACATTATAAGCTGACCTGCAGCTTTATATCTCATTAATTTTTTTGCCAGTATTGATTAAGCATGAAGAGGAGCTATTTTTGGCTGCCATGTTTGCCACAGCAGATTTTTAACACTGGATGCTCTTCCCGACCCAACCCCAAAAGGGTCTACTGACTATACTACCTTAAAAAAGTCTTGGTGATGTTTTGGTCTTTCCAAAAGAGGCACGTTGAGCTATGTAGTCTAATTTTAAAAAGTTTATTGGGTCAAATAATATATTGATTGACAAAAGCATAACATAAAATCACCTTTATGATACACATATAAATATCAACCAGCCTTGAAGCCTTATCGCTCACTCACTTTATTTTGAGAGCTTTTTTGTGGTTGCAAGATCATTTTACGCCCACTTACTCTACAACTGCCTATTGTTTAGTCACTGGGTTAATATATTTGTAAAATCCTTGTTTCTCTGAACTCTCCTGCTTGCATGCTTTCCCCAAATGATTACTTTTACATATAACATGACATAACATTACTTTTTTAATGTTGCTTGCTTGGAATAACTGCTCCCTGACATCATTCAATGTGCAGCATTATCAAGCTGACACATTTCCCCAGCCTCACAACTGATCATCTCTCTTGCTGCGGCTTGACCAGTCTCAGAGGCTTTGATCAATGCACGATGGTGCACATCCTCTCTCAGCCTCACACCCCTTTTACACACAAGGTGTCACTTCTGAAGTGTTAAAAAGAAACACTGCATCAAAGTCATGTAGCTGGAATGCATTTGTATGATATCTGGAGTGAGTCAGACCCTCAATGTATTCAACTAGGACTGACATTCAAAGCCCGGGCTGAACAGTAAGCTGGTCTGTGGGGAGGAGAAGTGCCAGCCAACTCCTGCTAACTAGCTAGCAGTGTCTCTTTTATCTCTGGGTGGATCAGCTTTTTGATGCACAATGCAGACAGAGGGATAGAAACAAAGACAGCGGCAGAAAATCACCCTGCTCTTAAGATGTGACACGTAACACGGCTTTCTAGATAATTTAATTAGGCTCCCACCCTGCAGAAAGCTGGTAAACAGCTAATAGAGGCGGGGAAAAACATGCCCAGACACGCAATCCTAATGTATAAACATCTTTTCACAAATGCACGCATCTCAAACAATGCTGGAGTCATCACTGGCACCTCTACTTAGAAACATGGAAAAGTCAGACACAGCAGATTTCAAAGCCTGACAAGATCTTGTCCATGCGGGGGCCCCTATCTGCTCTCCTCCCTCTGGGTGGTTGTTGTCGCCTCTGTAACTCAGTTTGTGCTGAACCTGCGCTCCTCTCTCCACGCCTGTGACTCAGACATAAACAAAATCAAGTCAGGTCAACAGGTGCAGACTACCTGTGCTCTCACGTGTCATGTCTCAAGCAATGCTCTTTTTCTACTGTCATGTAAAGATCCTTAAAGTCACATTTTAATGCTATGTCCTAAATTCTGTTGCCTGTAGTTCCACATACAGATACACATATATATGACTAAAACACACAAAATGGGACATCTGAGCGATACAAGCCTTATAGTAGATGGCAACAAAATATGCTGCAACCTACTGAATATAAAAATCCCAACAAATACACTGATTGAATCAACACAACTCTAAACCAAATCATCTCTTTCACCCATATTTGTGTCGGGTCTGAGCCGCGGCCAAACTGGATCATCTTAAACAGAGATAACGGCCTTTTCTTTTCCTTCTCCTCCTTCTCCACAACAGCGCAGCCAGGTCTCTGCCGCTTAAATAAAAGTGGAGCAAGGAGAATATGTGAAGGGAGTGTGTGGAGGAGAAAGGATGGTTATAAGAGGGATAAAGCGGGGAGGATGACACAGCAGTTTGCAGGACAGTGAGGGCACAGTTAACACATGGAGGTAGTAAAACTGTTGTCCTCAATAAATCTGTTGTGCTGTGTAACAGCAGAGGTCATTCATGAGATGCACAAGATGTTAGCAGCTGGTCAGCAACGTGCATCCTTATTAAACAGTTGGGTCTCAGTCTAGTTGTTCATGCTGCCGATACTTGCCGGGCGCTGCATTGTCTGTTGTGATGATGCAAAATGTGAATGTGGCATCAAAGTTAGTGAGAGAATGAGCAGATTTACCTGGATGACAAAGAAGATTACTAAAAATAAAAAAAGGTATTGCCAGGAAAAGCATACTAGTACAAGTTTTGGAGGTAAGTGTAAAAATATGGCTTTTATCTGCTCATTTGTTGCCTATAGGGGGGATTAGATAAAAGTGTTTTCACCTAAAGGTCATCAAAAAAGGAAAAGATCAGTTTCTTGTGTGTTATAGCTTTAGACATTAAAACATAATTTCTATACATTATCTATATATCTATATATCTATATCAATATATATCTATATCTATATCTATATATCTATATATCTATATATCTATATCTATATATCTATATATCTATCTATATATATATATATATATATGTTGGGAAACCAACTTGTTATGGCGGGCCCTCCTTTCCTCAGCGCAGAAGCAAGTGCAACAGATGAAAGCTCAAACAGGAGGGGAAATGAACTTGAAAAAGTCGATGATGTCATGGGTGGAGTATTCTAGCTCCCCGCTTCTTGCTGCCTCCTTAATAAACTCCCCTCACTGACAAATCGGAAGCACCCCATCATTAAATCTAGCGAAACAGCGCGGATGGATCGCCGTAAATGCCATTATTGCAGAAGATAATCTGTCAATACGTGAACAGACGCAGTGAATCTTTACCATCCAGCCTCCCCTCCTCTCTCTCTCTAGCCCCATCACCACCACCAGCACCACCGCCGCCGCCGCCGCACTGGGAGGGGAGCGCATCCCATCGAGAGCATCTATTTACATCCACTCACCGCTTCGGTCAGCCTCCGGGGCTTCTGCGCTTGCCTTTCCCCCGACGACACGCACACACAGTAGTGAGCAGGGCTGAAGTCAGCGGCCGCTTTTTAACTGCCGAGTCCTCCCGTAACAGCAGCCGGCCGCCCGTATTATCAGATCACATCACATCATAAACCCTCCCAGCCCGGCTCCGTGCTCGCAGGCGGCCAAGCTGCGCTTTCTCTCTGCGCCAGAGGATTCCGGAGTGGCGTGGCGCTGTGGAGCTCTTCAGCCAGCCGACCAATCGGAGCCGAGAACGCAGGACGCTCGGGTGCACGGAAGGAGACGCAATCGCAATCAGTATACCGGTGTTATTTTGCAACTCAGGTAATGGAATCACACATCACCCGACTCTTACGTCATATAGAAGTCTGGGGAAAATGCGTGGCTTCTGGTGCTGGAGCACACCTGACTGTGATATATATATATTAAAAAAAAGGAGCCATTTCCAAATCTGACAAATATTGTTTTGCAATATTGAATACAGAGAAACTTCAATTTGAAGCCAGTTTTGTGACGACTGAGTATTAAAATAATGATAAAAGAAGCCAGGCAGCCTTTAGGATCTTTTTTTTATTTTAATGACAACACAACATCCGCCTCACAGTGCATTATTATTCCCTTTGGTTGGTTTATCACAAGCATGCAGTCTTTCTTTTACAACGGCAAGCCACACTGAACCGTTTAACCTAAAGACATAATTATATTACTTAAGGTTAAAATATAACATTCATATGAAGCACTTTCTCAGTTTCAGAGGTTTAAAGTTGGCATTATTGTCTGCAGTAGACAGAAGATATCAGATACCTCTCTGTGTGTGATTAATTCCTCATTAGCAAGGAGGGAAACAAGTAACCACCTGATCCACCCAAAAGGCACATACTGGAGAACTTATCAGAGGGAAGCTTGTAAGAAACAAAACTGTAGTGTACAAAAACAAATGACAGACGGCTTCTTCTCCGATTCTAAGACCTTTTGCTCCACAGCTCTTTCTGACATAAAAAAATAACTCACATCTTTTAAAAACGAAATAAAACTTTTTTCTTTTTTGAGTATAAAAGCAATTCACTCCGATTCAGACGTCACACACCTAACACACTTTGACCTTTCCCAGGTTCCTGAAAACTCATTCATACTTTGAAATACATTCCTCAGTCTGTCATGCGGCTGGCTCTCGGTATTTATCCTATTCCTACAGTCCACTGGCAGCTTCTTCTCTCAGTGCTCGGAGAATGGAGATGGAGAGGTACGGAGGACAACGACGGGAGCCCGCAGAGGCTCCCGGTGCTCCAGGAGTGAGGCAGGGCGGTGGGTTGACTTGTGGAAGGAGTGACACAGCTTGACAGAGAGGAAAATGTCTTTGAGAAACATGGAGCTGAATGGATGGACCGCAACACTGATTCTTCTGCTACAGATGGAGACAGAAAAGAAAAAAATAAAAGTATTGTCACTGTTGCCTGGCTCATTGAAACTGTACTACAACAATGCAGTGACTAACACAAATGCACATTTTTTGTATCCTTACTATAGGTTTCATTAGGAGGCCTCAGTAACCTCTCAGCTTGCTTGTTGCCCGCTCGAGCAGCTTGTTTGTAAAATTTGATCGCTGTCCTCAAGTTCTGTTGCACAACAAAGCCGCTCTCATAACAATTTCCCAAGAAGAGCTGGGCAGTGTCATCCTGAGAACAAAAGGAAACATGCAATTCAAGTAGCTAAACCTTCCTTTAAATGTACAGTCAGCAAAACTAGCCCTAAACGAATTGTAAAAACAGTAACTGTTTATAATCTTTAACACAACTGCACCAGAAAGTTGCACAACATTTGTAACTGATGATTTTTTTAATTATCAAAAAGCAGGAGACTGTCGGGATAATCTTTTCCTATCGGATATCCCAACAACCTCCAGCATGATCGACTCAAAAAAGGGAGGCGACCTGTAAGATAAAGCCATTGATTAAAGTCTAGAAACATCTAAAGGAAGCACTCACGCCACTCTCTGCTGCCATCTCCAGGTTCCGGATGGACTTACAACCATATTTCACTGTATCCTGGGCGTAGATGGAGGCCAGGCAGAGCTGAGCCTGAAGAGGAGAAATGGAAAGTTGATTTAATTTAATAAGGAAGTGCCAACATCAGCAAAAAAAAATCTGATACACACTGCTAGCAGTGAATGTGCTTGAATAACAATAAAGAGATGCTTAAAGATTGAAGGAAAGAAACTCCAGGTGGAGTTTGAGCCAGTTGTTTGATGCTTTCAGCTTATTTAATTTTAAAAGGCAAAAATCTTGGAATGTAAGAAAAAAAAGGGGGACATTATCTTTCAGTGCTGAGATAATAGAGGTGGACAGAGCCTGCAGAGGTATTAATATCAGTCTGTTAACAAATGCTTTACTTTCTCAGAGAAGTTTTGTTCCAGGGAAAAAAATATGAATGAAAAATTGTATTTACATGATCAGCTATTTGATCTCTACATTTTTCAAATGTAACTCTAGATAAGTGTGTACTCTTCTACATGCAACATGCTGAATTCTTCCTGTTGAAATTTTTTTCAAGTTGTTTTTTTTCAAATGACACAATATAATATATAAATGTACTAGAGTTGCAATGGTACTCTGGGAGAAACCGATCATGACTTCTACCTTGGTCAGCCCAGCTGCAGCAGCTTGTTCCAGAAGGTCGATGGCTGTGCTCAGCTCCTCTGGACTCTGGTGCCCTCTGCTGGTCAGGAGCAGCTTTGCACAGCGGTACTGAGCTTGTCTGTGGCCACTCACGGCTGCCTGCCTATAATAGTACAGAGCCTTAAAGAGAAATCACAGGAGATATTACAATAATGCAATTAGGAAATTAAATATAATAAGAAGTAAACAATTAATGCTTAATTTTATACATTTACATGGTCCACAAAAGCCAAATTGTTTGCTACGAGAGTGACGGCTGGGGTCTCACCTTCTCCTTGTTCTTGCTCACTCCTCTACCTTTCTCATAGCACACCGCCACGTTAAACTGGGCTTTGCTGTAGCCCTGCTGAGCTGCAGCGAGAAAACAGGTGAAAGCTTCCTGGTTGTTTTCTCTCTTGGCATTTTCTAGACCTGTTGTACACAAGGAGATATAGAACAGGAAATAAGGGAACATACAGGAGGAAAAAAATAACCGTGCAAAGGCCGTTTCATTTGACTCGAACAGCAGTATGTGTTAAGTTTATCTGATATGTACGTTTTTTTAAGTCCGCTGATAAATAATCACCAATTATGTTGAGGACAACAGGAACGCCGACGTCTTCCACACGTCTGAGGTTCAGTGCTGCTGCTGCCAGCCTCTCTTCATCAGACAACATTTCCTGGAAACATTAAAGAGGATAAAAACAGAATAATAAAGATAAGACAAAAGGTCAAGTTTGTTCTTTGAAAGTACAAAAAAACCTTTCTTTAAAGTTGACAAACTAAATGATGGAGACTCACCTCATCACTGGTGTCAGGTCTCTCTGAATTGTCTTGGCTGGCGTCATCCTGCAGCGGACAGGAGGCCGACAGGAGTACATCCTCTACAAGTCAAGGAGGAAATACTTTTTGTTTTTTTCTATTTCATAAAATATAAATTAATAAAATGTAATTTAAAAAAAAAGGTACTTTTAAGCAATCTTTAAACTATGACAAGCACAGAACCAACCTGGTATAAGTGCATCCTGGATCAGGAGTTCCCTCTGGTGGTCAGAGATGGCAGTCAGATGGTCTTGTGTGCTGCTGCTGCTGCTGTCACTGCTCTGAGTTGGGGACTGATCTTGGTTCTGTCTCTCTACCACCCCCTGCAGACACAGCACATTCCTTCCTCCGGGCAGGACATCATGTCTTGATACTGCGCAAAGAGAGCGAAAGCAACAAAATAGCCAGGACACAAGTTAAAAGATAGAAGTGTTTTTTTGTGGGGATGGTTACATGTCCACTGTATGAAACTATTTTGGCAAGGGATCTGCCTCGTGTGCATCTACTCCACAGCTACAACAATGCAGAAGAACTCACAGATCTCTAGTAGGATGTGGTAGCCACACTTGTGTAGAGTGGAGGGTGCTGACAGGGCTCCGGGGCTTGGACTGGGCTCTGTGCTTGAGGAGAACTGGGAGTGGATCCTCCTGCAGAGCTGCATGAACAGAACTGCTGCTGCACCCTGCAGACAAACAAATGAGAACTTCTGATGTAGGAGAAGTGCATCCTCACCCGGAACGGCCAACCAAGTGTGAGAGAGAGGTTTCTATTTCAGCTAAAACTCATGAGTAATCGGTCCATGTGTATAAAACACGAACATTTCAGAGACACTGGACATCCGTCTTATGACAAAATCATAGTGCAGCTGTTGGCTTTTGTCTTCAGGGCTGTTACAATCTGAATCTATTAATCAATAGTTGCTGTCACACGTGTCCTGACAACTTTCTTATTAGAATATGAAGGTAATTCCTGATAAACTTAATGACACAGAAAAAGTGATGCAGGACATGCTATTAAATACGTTCGGTTACATGTTTGTAATTCAGATGCAACAACACATGACTTACCCATCCCACAGCATCCAGGGCTGTGTAACGTGGAAACTCAGCATACTTGGACTGGAAAGTCCTCTGCTTCCTCCTCTCTCCATCCTCCTCTTCCTGAGATCTGCAATAAACAAAGCAGAGAGTAATGAGAAAAAGAAGATTTGCACAGGATTCTGTGTACACCCTTTCAACAGCCAGTACAACCACCTTTAGCAGCCGTAACTTGAATTGTTTTTTTGTATCACTTTATCAGTCTCTCACATCTTTGTGGAGGAATTATGGCCCACTCTTCTTCCTCTTTCTGCTTCTACCCCCCTTCTTCTACAGTTGGCTGCATTTATTTATGCACAGCTCTATTACGATCCCGCCACAGAATTTCAGTCAAGTTCTGGTCTGGAGTTTTCTGAAAACAGAATGAAGGTTTCTGGCACTTCACCTGCTTCCAAATAGGAAAGCTATTGTGTTAGTTGTAAGTACCAAGTAATACAGCTGTAATTTATAATGCAAGTGTTGCTGAAGCTTTGACCTCTTGAGGTTTGGAGTTTTTGCAACACTTTGATTTTTGAGTGGCATTGTTTTAACACAAAGGCCATCAAACTGCCAAAAATTCTGCTGTTATAGATGTGCTAGCTTTTACTGATGATCAGTTCATCAATTGCATTTGATTAGATGCATCTGGCTGCTACTTTATCCTTTTACTTTCTATGGACGCTGCTAGGGTTTTTTTTCACAGGACTGCACAAAATCCTGTGAAAACTTTCTTTTCCACATGGCTGTATTTCCAGTCTACTGTATTAAGGCACTGCATGAATTCTGTGTTTAACGCAGGCGGCTTTGTTTCTGTTCCCTTGACTTGCACTGTTCATACACACACACCAACACACACACAAAGCAGATACTTCTGGATGATGCAACCAACTGAAAGGGCAGCAGCAAGGGCAAAATAGGTTCAAAGTGGGGCTAAAGAAACAGGAAAGGACAGCAATGAGGGCAGAGTCTGAGGTTTTACCCTATTTCAAAGGTTCTTTTTTCATCACCTGATGATACGGCCTGCATTTTGAGGGCAATAAAGTTTGGACATCAAAGGGAGATGCTCAGAGCTCGCCTTGTATATTTCTTTCTCCTTACTTTCTAGTCTTCCATTGTCCTGTCCCACAGCTAAAAGGAACAGGTAAAGAAGCAAAGAGGCGCGGAGAGCAGGCGTACCTGTTGTCAGAGGGGTGTCGAGAGGTGGAGAGGACAGCTGAGCTGTTGATGACCTCGTCCTCCACATGGTGGTTTTGAGACAGTCGCAGGGTGTTGTTGCCATGATATCGATGCAGAACTGAGCAAAAACGGCAGAAAGTTAGACGCTGTAATTAGGAGACAGTCTCCTCAGAACTACAAAGCATACTCTGTAACTTACTTATCGGAGTCTAATTACTTCAGTTGTTTATAAGCATTGAGAGACAGAAAGCATTTTGCACTGCAGCTGGACAGCTATGCACTGCAACCACGCATTTCTAAAGAACCGACATTGCCTATAATAATTATTCTGAAACCTTTTTCTGCAGATTTAGATCCAATAATGAGCTAATTTGGGAAAATTAAAGCAAACTGAGACGTGCGCAGTGCAATCCAGACGGGAATCCAGATGTGTTGGCGTGTGGCACACACAACACAGATTGTGTTGTTGTATGCGAACTCTGGACTCTGAAGTAGGTCTCCGTACCATAAACAATGAATGGATTAGCAAGTTTTGCAACAGGAGCTAACTTTAGCTTTTAGCTCCATACAACAGATGGGTGACGTTAATAACCTGAGTTTTCTGTTAATAAACGCGTGGTAAACTCTTAAAAGTTGACAATAATTAACTTTAGTATAAAAAGAGAAAGAAAAAAAAGGGGCGTTCTCGACTTTTCTCTCACCTCTTCCAACAAAACCGTGGAGCCTCCACATGGTTCGTCTCTAACGGCACCTTTAAATGAGAGGTTATGTCCGCACTGGCCTGTTTAAGTTATTTGGGGACCGTACGGCTCCATACCGCTAACGGATTTCTTCCAGGACTGGTGGTGGTAAATAAAAACCTGTCACGAGTTCTGCTGTAAAAACACCGACCCGGAAGTGGAGGGTGGCGGGGTTTACGCAACCGATGCATCTGCAGTTGCATCTTCACAGCACCCCCTTGCGGTGTATGAGTGTATCACACCTTCAGAGCACTTTGACGCTCAGATTTCTGGAAATTTGATACATGAAGATAAAATTGAATTACATTAACTGGTTTTAAGATGTTTAATGCCAGGGCAAAATTATTGCTTAAACAAATGCAAATCTGTGATCACTGAAAAAGATCTTCTGTTGTTCTTAACAGATGTTTATAAAAATTTCTATCTATCTGTACTAGTAACTGTTGTTTTTTTTTGTAATAATCATTTTGTTTTTTGTTTTTTTCTTTCTTTTACATGTTTTTTCATATTTGTATTGATATGTTACGACTTCAAAGCCTAACCATGGTCAAGATCTGCAGGTGAGCTGTGGCTAGAAGTCCTGTGTACATTGCAATGTCTTGATGCATTCTCAATCATCCAGGAAAGTAAATCTCCAAAAGTTCCATCAATCTCCAGATGAACAGAATCAACTTTTGGAGATGTACATTGCAATGCTTGATGCTATATTATTGCAATCTTAATATATCATCAGTGAATGAATAAAAAAACAAAATGTTTTGACTTTGCAGTTAAGAGAAGAAGGCTCAGACTACGAGCAGTTATCTGAACAGATCTAGATCTGTTCTTCTTTATTTAGCTTTAGATTTGAGATGATTTTCTGCACAAAGACAATGTAGACTGAGAGCAGCTGCAATGTTTAATCCTGGTGCTTGCATCAACAAGCCACGCAGACATCCACAGCAGATAACATTAATGCTTTTCTTGTAGCAGATCATAACACCATCCAAGAGACAGAAGAAGAAATGCTACTGCAGAATCCAGCCATCAGTGAATAAATTGTTTAATCATTTACCACAACTTTAATTAAAATGCCTCATATGAGTTGTGAAGCTAACTGACAGACCAGAGAGGACACGGGGGTAGCATATGTACACTAGGAGATCAAAACACAACCAATAACAAAAACTCAATTTAAAGAAACCCATTTAAAGACGCCCCCCCAACCCCACCCATGTCACAGTTCTTGGTAAAGTTTTCTTTAATCTTAAGCTTCAGTGACAACAGGACTTTGCAAAAAGAATATTATCTTTGCAGTACACTGGAAAAAGTGCGAGCTATATTTCATATTGCATCCACAGCAACACACTGCTTGACTTTTAAATAAGAGGGCACACGTTGAGATATTGACTGAATAAATAAGCGAATGCATGTGATACAGTCCATACTTCACAATTTATTAGTTTAATATTGCAGCAGGGCTTAAACATTTTTTAAATAATTCTAAAAATTACACGTTTTTTAAAGGGTCTGCTCATTAGGAAAGCAAAAACGGACTTTTTAACGAAGTCCCTGCATAACTGATAGTATCTGATTAAGGATTAACTGCACTATGGGCCTTTTTTATATTATTATTATTATTTTGCATTTACAGCACTTCTCTCACACACATCAACACTCGTAAGACCTGGTTAAGATTTCCAAGGATCAGAGTGCCCGCTTGGTAAGGTGGTCTCATGAATAAGGAGAATAAGATGCTCCTGATCTGAATCATTGATGAATTGAGGGGCTGATCTAAGCAACCATCCAGAGCTCATCCTCATCAGTCACTCTGCTGGAGCGTTTGGCCTTCTCTGCCCTCCATGTTGATCAAACGGTGACGCACACCCCTGTGCTTTACTGGAAACCCACATCCTTCCCGTCAGATGGGACTAAACAAGGGGCGGGAGGTAAGAGGTCTGCAATTGTAAAGACAGATTAAACTTGGAATAACTCACTCCCTGACCAGTTGCCATGGTGACAAAGTCATCATGTCTTTCATTTACGATCCTCCTCAGGCAAATAAGTCTAGCCTGAAGTAGTTTGTAACGTTAGCAAGATCTCTGCACTGCCAGATAATGTTTGCTGCTTCGCCTGGGGCCAGATTTGTCTAGGCAATATGGAAAAACATCAGGGTGAGAAGGAAGCACAGTCCCAAAAGAGCTGACTAATTGAGCAGTTTGTTTTTACTCATAATACAATCTGCACTTCAGTTCTCAAATGTGAGACATTTAAAGCAGTGAGGGGACTTAATAATAAGTGCTAAACAAATTCAGAAATCTCATTTGCTCTTTTATTTTGTCCATTTTAAACAATTTCTGCTGTCAAGTTTATGACTGGTGGGATGCCAGCATGTTGTCTTGCTTCCACACTGTTATCTGATAGCTAGATCTATTTTAGAGATTCATGCTTTGTGTTAAAACAAACATAAATATATTTGTAGTCATTCAAAGACCAATCAGAATCCTGCTCTTATGAGTAGCTGATAAAGAAAATACAGTACTGTGTAAAGGTTTTGAGCCACCCCCTCATTTCTTCATATTTTGCTTCCAGTGAGGTGTTTGAAGGTCTTTTAAAGTTATTGTTTGGACATTGGCTGCTTTTCCTTCATTTTCAGCCTGATCCAATTTGTTAAGCCACTTGACACTGACCTTTGACTCATTCGTGCATGAAAAAGTACCTAACCAAAAAATGAACAAAGGTTGTTTCTATACATAACAGACAGATTAGCAAAGAAACAATGTTAAATTGCATCTTTAGGTTTGTTGCAAAATCACATAATGTTTGTCTTTAGGTTAATCTTTGACAAAGATCAAAGATAATACCATCTGACAAGCATAAATCAGTCATTTTTACAGCAGCAAGGTGATTCCCAGAAGGCTGTCAACTGAAATTTTGCCATATTTTGGCATGCTGTGCAATGTGTCCTCAAAAGAAATTGGAGAAACAGTATCTGAAGGAAAATAGGACAAAATCCAACAAAAACCTGATACAGGATCTGAGAGATACATATGAAGGAGTTAGTTATAAATGTGATACCTGGAACAATAAATGACACCACTGACACTAACGATGTGATCATACTTTGATACAGTATATATATATTTTTTCATATTTTACAGTATTCTATTGGTAGATTTACAGATAGTAGGACTTTTTCCAGCACAGACAGGAATTTAAAGCTTTTTTTGAAAGCTCTCCTCAACGTTGCATTACACCCCTCTGATCGCTTTCACCCCAACCTCTGGAATCTGAAGCCCTCTGTGTCTCATTTAGAGGACGGGGAGGGAGTGCAGACATGATCTGAGGTGGCTGGATGACCTGTTTATTTTGTTAGCTGTGTGCGTTGATGTGAAGCTGGATGTCAGGATGTGTGCGTGCGCGCGTGTGTCTGTGTGAGTGAGATTTGTGTCCTGACTTATCATTGGACCTTGACTATCAATCCAGATAATCTGTGGACACTGAAGTGAGGATTACTGAGGATTTGTTCTGAGAAAAGTGAGCCTTACTTGAAGTTGTATTGTCTTAGCCTTTCTGCAGTCACTACGATAGAGAAAACACTGTGTGCGTGGTGGAAAGAAGCTACTTTTATCCATCTGTGCAATGAAAGCCAAAGAGGCAAGTCCTTCAAGGCTCCTAAAGCTTGAACAGGCAGAGAAAGAGTGAGATTTGTGTACCAAACTAAGTGAAGGGGGCGGGGGATGTTTTTTTAAAAAAGAAAAAGACACAGGGGGTGTTTCTTGCCCCTCTCTCCCTTTTTTCTGTCCCTGCTCGTCTCCTTGGTCACACACATGCACACATACCCCTCAGAAAAACACACACACACACACATACACACACACAAAACCACTGACAAGGGCTCAGTCCTGCTATGGCCACCACTACCACAGAGGAAAGCTCTCCAGTCCCAACCACTGTAGCACCCCAGGAGCCTGACTTGGAAAACAGCCTAAAACCCAACTCAGTGGCAGAAGCTGAGCTGGGCGAGACCCAGTGTGACAGAGAGGAAAAAGAGGATGAGGAACATGAAGAAGTGGGAAGAAGCTGTGATTCGGAGCAGGAGAATACAAAAGGGAAGAGTTTGGACCCAGAGTGGGTGGAGGAGAGGTTCAGGATCGATAGGAAGAAGCTGGAGACCATGTTGTATGGTGAGTTAAATGGGATTATCAATTATTATGGAACTGTCAGCGCTATGTGCCTGAATTTCAGAGCTTTCTTATCGACTTCATTCTCACAGTCTGCCTTGAACTCTACAACATCTGAATTTGTGTTATTTTGATACCTATCCTATCCTGTGCTCCTCATTGACCTTGTTATCTACCTGACCCCGTGCGCCTGTGGGGGCCTCCAGCCGCCTGTGCCTTTGTTGTCGCCATCAGTAACCGCCATCCGCTAAAGCCCTGTTTCTGCATCATTGTGATTTATGACCTGCAATTGCTTATGCATTCGCAGGTCCTTTTGGCTATTATCATTCCCGTCTGTGAAGTAGAGGTAACTGCCTCTGTTAGTTATAGCTGCGTGGCGGGTTTATGACAAATGCCTCCCCTGTGTCGCTGGAGAAACTCTTTCTGACAGCGTGCCACCGCTGTAGACACAAGCTGATGTTTGCGCTTGATGGGAAAGTGCTTCAGCTCTGATAACTGCGGCTTGGTTTTTAATGCGCGCCCAGCTGGGACTTCTGCTTTTACTGCTGTTTGAGCAGCCTCAATCAGACAGTAAACATCCCATCTCAACCCTTTAGGTAATAATCTGTCACACGGCATTCAGGCCTTCAAACTGATTTTTGTACACCCCCCCCCCCCCCCCCCCCCCCTCCTCCTTTTTTTTTTT